>BSBK01010755.1:0-93378 GCA_027943335.1 Chamaecyparis obtusa | reverse complement strand
ATTAATATATAATATATATATAATAGTATATATATATATATATATAGATATACTATATATATATATATACATATATATATATATACATATATATATATATATATGTATATATATATATATATGTATATATATATATATATGTATATATATATATATGTATATGTATATAACTATATATATGTATATAACTATATATATGTATATAACTATATCTATGTATATATATATATATATGTATATATATATATATGTATATATATATATATGTATATATATATATATGTATATATATATATATATGTATATATATATATATATATATACACATATATATACATATATATATGTGTGTGTGTGTGTGTGTGTGTGTGTGTATACACACACACACACATATATATATGTATAGTTGCTAACATTGATTTCAACATTGTAATGTGTTCGGCTAAGGACAATCATTTTCCTACTTGTAAATTGATGAGATTAAGGGGCTTTCTAATGAATTCTTCATAAGGCACAACACTTTTTAAAATTTTTGCAAATGGGATTACAAGCATAGTGAGCTTAACCTAGGAAAAAACTTCATGGTTAAGTGTGCTTGAGCTAAAATAGTACTTGGATGGGTGACCTCTCAGGAAGTCCTGATGCTTCATCTCTATGAGCATCACTTAGATGAAATGAGTGTTAAGTGTTCCATTCATTATCATGAGAGATGGGTTCTTATGAACCACTACTTATGAAATATGTCTCAATGATTTTGACTCAAAAAATACACACTTGAAACCTGATAGCACTATCACATTTTTTTATTGTTGAGTTCCATAAGTTGCCTCTATTTGCACCATCAAAGAGTAGGATTCATAAATATTTTTAGGTTAGTTGTTCCACATTATATTAGAGCTCTTCTTTAATTATTTTTCCTAATAAATTAGATGTGTCAAAGAAAAAATGTTAGATTTTGCTTTATTTATGGTTTGGCCAGAGTGTTCTGCATATTCTTAAGCAAATGTTTGATCTTTTTCACCTCTAAAATGGTTAAAGCCACATGTAGTAGAGTATCATTTGAAAACATTTGATATGAGAAGGGGAATAGTACCTGTAATATTATGATTCCTTCTAGTTTGATTTGTTCTTTTAATTTTGTAATTGCTCCGCCTAGTGCATTAACCATGATGACAAATAGAAATGGGGAAAGTGGATCCCCTTGTTGAAATCCTTTATTTCCTTAAAAGAATCCATTGGAGGAACCATTTATGATGGTTGAGTATCAGAGTGTTCATATATAACTATATATCCATTTTAACCATTGAAAATAAAAACCAAATTTTCCCATGATATCATGAAATTTGATAATGTTTAACTTAAGAAGCATGCCTTTTAGGTTTTCTTTTTCAATTTTATGTAAAAATTCATGATCTATTATGATTATATCTATGGTATTTCTACTCAGAACAAAGCCACTATATTCTTTTGATATAAGCTTTGGAAGTATTTTTTTAATCGATTTGCCATAACTTTTGATATGACCTTATAAATTGTATTACATAATAATATTGGTTTGTAGTTTGAAAATGATTTATCATCATATTTTATAGGTATTATTATTTTATATGTGGTTTTTAAATCTTTTAGTATGGTGGTTTTCTTTTTGGATTATTCAACCATTAGCCATATGTGTGTACCCATGAAGTCCCAACATTCTCAAAAGACTATTATTATGATTTCATCTAGTCCGAGTGCTTTATCCAAATGTAATTCAAAGGTGACTTTCTTAACTTCATAAATGGTTGTTGGTCTTATAAAAAAATTATTATCTTCATTTGTAACAATTTCTAGTGTCAACTGAGAAAATTTGTTATGTCTGAAATCAAATTCTCCATATCCTTCTAGTATATTTTGAAAGTATTCTACTCCTTCCTTCTATATATCTTGCAGATTGGCAATGATATTTTGATTACTTAACCTGATTTGTGTAATTTTATTATAGATTCGTCATATTTTTTATCTATCATGGAAACATTTTGTATTGAGATTCCCCTTATTTAGGCACATTTCTCTAGATTTTGATCTCCAGTAGCTTTCGTCTCTTGCTAGGATTTATTTATATTCTATCATCAAAAAAATTTCGTGTTCAAATTCTATAGGAGTCATTCCATTTAGTATGTATATATTACTAAATTTAACAATATCTTTTTCTATCTTGGTTTTATCTTTGAAGATGTTCCCAAATATGGTATTGTTCCATATCTTTAACTTTTCCTTGAGAATTTTTAGCTTTTTATGAATGGTGAACATTTGTATTCTCTTCTCTTTGATGGGTTATTCCCACCATTATTCTATAATAGTAATCAATTATATATGTATTAACCACATCCACACAAAATAAAATTGACATTTCAGTCCATTAAAATTTTCAAGGATGTTTAACTCTTCATGGTAATGATTTGATATAGGGTTGGGGTGTATTAATGTTGTTGGAAGACATGGGTGTCTAATACATTTTTTTTTATAACTGTTACCAATGTTTTCTTAAGCTCAATCAGGTAGAGATTTTATGATTTTTAAATGAATAATTATGGTACATTTTAATCTGTTATATCACATTCATGTGCATGAAGAAGAAAACAAAAGATTACACTATTACATTGCATTATGCATATGCACATGGCATTGGAGAGAGTGTAATTTTTTTTGAGAAAAAGTAATCTTTATTGATAATGCAAATGCATAATGTCTCACATAAGCTGTCAGACTAACCATTATAATGTACATGAAGAAAAAATTATATTTTCATAGGTTCTATGAAAAGTAAATGCACAAGTACTGAAGGGTGAGTTGTCCTTGCTTGGATGATGAGTCCGAATTGAGTTTCCCTACATCATATTTAGTCCCCTTGCTTGCCTTGCACCCAGTTGTTGCTTCCTTGACGCTCTACATACTTGCATCTGAGAATGAAAATTTTGTTAGGGCAATGTTGGTTCATCATACGTTACATGTACATGCATCTATAAACATACAATTTGATCCTCATGTGCATCACAAAATCTATCTTGTCATGAATGTAAAAGAAAGTAAAAATTACCAAATGCACATATTCATATGCTGATTTTTATCTGACAAGTTTGTTTCATGTGTAGGAACAAGTACACATCTATTATTTATCATCATGTGGGGTCAAATGGGCTCCCATAGGGGTTGATCCCAACATGCTAATAATAATAAGCATGCAACTCTAAATTCATATTCAGTTGCATGACATAATAATATATTAAAAAAAGGTGCAAGAGAATGAATATTCAATGCAAAGAGTGAACATTGACTATTAAAAGTGAAAATTAATGTTGGAAATGTTCATGTCTGTTCAAAGATCAATGCCAAAATAAAATGAACCCATGGAATAACATTGAACAAAAGTGGCTAGATTCGAATACACGTATGCTAAAACATTAATCAATGGATATAGAACAATGCCATATAAATGCAATCATGAGAGGTTTTCAAATAGAGATAACAACTTGAGAATAGCAAAATGATGTATTAATTGTTACATGATAATGTTATGTATAGGATCACAATGAAATTAAAGGTTACACAATAGTGCAATCATTATCAAAATGATGTGACAATGTAATCATATAAGATCAATATGCTGCTACAAATGAGATTAAACAATCAATGAAAAATAGTCATGAAAATCTACAACTACAAGATTAAAAGAGAAGCCACAAGAATGATGACAACTTGCAGCCATAGGAACGTATACAATAGTGATAAAAAGGCTTTCACTTATCTTTTCAAGGCTATAAGCAATAATCAAATAACATTGTTCATGACAAGATACATACAATGTTGAAGACAGACAATACATACATAAGGACTAGTACCATGACATCACCATATAAAATAAGGATATATAAATGTCATAAAGATTAAAAGGGCCAAAGATCATATTCAAGTCATGAGTGTAATGAGAGTTACAAAAAAGAGATACAAAGAGATGTCAAATCATCATATGCCACTACATTCAAAAGAAGGAGAAGACCAACAATATGACAATGAGAAATGAGAGATGACAATAGAAGTATTTTGATAATTCACAAAGTGCAACTAGAAACAATGTGGGCAACAACATGGAGATAATATAGTGATCCAAATTAAAAAGGAGAGGTCTAAGATATCCACCTTTAGAGATGTGTAGAGATCTATTATATGAAAGGATAAAATCTTTGTGGAAGAGAGATAAGAATTCATACATGATTTATTATAAAAATAATGATATTATATTTGGTGAAGTATTGGGAAGTTACACTACTACATATGCTACATGAAAGACCAAAGCACAATGATATCAAATAGTAGCCTTATGATGCAAAGACGGTGAGTATAGTGCATGAAGACAATGCTATGATATTTTGAGACAATGATAAGCAATGCAATTTAATAATCAAAATCACTCAAAAATTAGTAATGTCAATGAAGGATGATAGTTTTGATGTTGAGGAATTCACAACAATAATAATTAATGAAAGACATCATTATGAGTAGAATGGTCATTGACATAGTTTCCAAGTAAGGTGCATATAATAAAAGGTTGGTATTGTCATTCGTTCTTTGTGTATCACACATTATTTTATGGTCAATATGGTAATCAAGCAAAAATGACTTTCACCTTCACAAAGGAGGAGAAAACATTAACATCCTATGCAAAGGACAAAAATGACCATGAAGATGATACAATGAAACATTAGTTTGAGCATCAAAGTTGCTTCTATGCAATGAAAGGAAAAGACCAAGAAGATGTAAAGGGGCAGTCATTGGTATAATGAACAATGGGACTCTGTTTTCCAAGAACATGATAGTATTGTATTTAGATGCAATTTCATAGCAATGAATGGAGGGATGAAACCCCAAGAACCATCAAAGAATAAATGTTGTGCAAATACACTAAATAATTTCTATTTTTGATGATAAATCTAAAGATCAAATTAGTAAACAAAAGGAAAATGACAAGAAAGAACAACTTTATTCCTATTAAAAACCCTCATTGAGATACAAGCACACTAAAATAAGTTATATACCAACGATGGATTCCATACATGAGCTTAGGAATCGAGAAATTGTACAATAGAAAAGAAGCTTTCTATTTTGTTTCATGTTAAAAGTGAACAAGTCTAAAGTACCTGTTGTGGAAGTCACAACTTGTGTGAATTTTTTAGGGGTTTGACATGGGAAAATCACCTCAAAGTATGAAATAGATGAGCAGGACATCAATAGATTCTAGGAATTTGATTTATTTGTGAAAATAGCAAGCTCTCTGTGTACCATCTTAAAATGGACGCACTCCTCATTTAAGACCTTTTAGCTCCTTACCTTTATCAACTTTTTGGACCATGGATGGATTCGTGCTCAATCACCTCTTTCTCATATTCAATCCCATATTCTCCCTGTTCAATAATGCAGTATATGAGACCTTAGGGTTAGCTCCTTGTGAGCCAAACTTGGAACACATCAACCAAGTCAACCTGTTCCTCGGGGTTTGTGAACCTCGGGCCCAGTTTTGTCTCAGGGATTTAATTCTTAAAATATGGTGACCCTGTCGGCTTGCTTTATTTTCCCACCCAAAAACTTGTATAAAAGGAAGCCTAGACACCTCATTTTACACACAAAAAAGGAGGAATAAAAAATGGAGACACACAAGAAAGCATGAAAGCAAAGAGAAGACAAGGAAATGATAATTTGAGCATTCAAGTCTATAAAGATTCAAGGATACTTTGTGAGCATCTTTCCTCTTCAAGATCTAGCATATTGTTGGCCATCAAGGGAGGAGATCTACATTGAGGCATTCATCATCTTCTTAATTTTATACACACTTCCATCCATGGATCCATGAAGTGATTTTGGTATATCCATAGCATTTGTGGAGATTTCCTACATTGCAAGTTCAAGATCAACATACAAACATAACAAAATCCTTATTGACAAGGGTTTCTTCAAGCAAGGTGAATATTTACATTTGTATTATTTCTTTTATACATTTAAATTTCACTTCAAGGTTGATTCCTCAATCTAGGGCTTGACCAAGGCAAGACCTTATCCACCCCAACCCCAAAACCTAGGTTTTTGTATCTAGGAGCAGGATCTCAGAATTATAGATACAAATCTAGAAGTTGCAAACAAAGACCTATCAGAAAAATTTGGGTCGACTTCAAAAAAGTACCTCAAGAACATAGTGACTTGGTTGATCTATTCCAAAACATGGTGACATGGTTGACCTGTTCCTGGCACCCTTAGATTTTTAGTATTTTCTGGGTTTTCAGCCATGATCGCAGATGCGCAGTTAGAAATTCAACTATAGGTCCAAAACAATAGTTTTCAGAGAATAAAAACACATTCCATCACATATTTAAAGGTAAGTACCCTATCATTTGTTTTATCTTTTAGGATAGATTTGTTTTTGTATCTTAATTGGGTTGATTACATGCATTTAGCACCTAGATCTCTATTTCTTATCTTGCTAAATCAATTAGTTCAATTCTACAAGTACATTTACACAACCTTAATCATATCTTACATTGCATAAAAGAGTACTCACTTTTGTACTTAGTATAATTTTGGTTTAGCATTGGCATCACTTTATCTTCTTGGGTTTTACTAATCCAACTTAGGTTATATTGAGAGTTATGCTTGGAAGCCCCTCTTTCTCTTGTATTTTGAATGTTAGTGTGGAAATGGTTAATTAATGAATACACCTCACATATTTTACATTACTAAATTCATCAACACCATTTTCCACCTTAAACATTTTTGTGAACTCAACACATTACAACTACCTTTTGAATTTGGAGTTAGATCCCTTGATTTCCTTTTCTTTTTTCCCATTGGTGAATCCTATTTTGGGGTTAGATTTAGCTACATGTGTGTGGTTAGATCTTTCTTTTCTCTTTATTACATTGATAATTGTGTGGTTATATCTCATTAGAGTTTCCTTTTATGATCTCCTCTTTTATGAGCTTTATTATACTAAGTCCAACCTCTAGTATTCCTGTTATGAGAAGTTGTAGACTGATGGCCTCTTTTGACCATGATTCCTCTTTCCTTCCTAGAACCCATGATGATAGTAATATTTTCCCTCAATATCTAAATCCCACAATAGAACACAATTCTTCTCATTCTTCTCACAATGAGGATGAAGCCTTAAGAATTCCTCCTCCATAAGTTGATAATCTCTCTCATGAGCTTGATAAATTGGACTATTGGCTTGTGCAAGAGAACCCAAATCTCAATAGTGTTGTCGCTATTGAGGCTACTTATAAGCTTATTACTAATGATGACAATAACATATCCATTTTATGTGGTATCTCACACATTATTGATACTCATACTAAGCCTTTGACGGAATGTGCTCAAGAGTTAGGATACACTCCTCCTTCCACAACCGTTGAACCTTCTATCATGATTTCTACTACCATTCCTAGTATTCCTACTTACATGCCACCTCTCATGACAACTTATACACAATTTTCAGCTCCTTGAAGTTTTGGTCTTCCCAATCCTTCACTTCCTTCGAGTGTTCCTCCTACCTCCATACCTTCTTCATTACCCTCATAAAATGTTGTCCCTTTCACATATTCCAATCCTCTTCCTGTTCCTTCTAATCCTCCACCAACATCCTTGCATTTTCCTTCAACTTCCTACAACTTTCCTAGTACATCCAATATGTCTATGCCTATTATTGGGTCTTCTAATCCTACCATTAGTACCTTAGTTCAATCTTTCACTTCTTTACAACAACAAGTAGCTCAATTCACTCAGTCCAAGTACAACATCGCTACATGTGATATTGCTAATCCCCTTTCCTTAAATATCCTTCATGTTGTTATCCCATTGTTAGCCCACAACATATGGAGATACCTCATCTTGAGACTTATAATGGTAAGGGTGATCCTGTGATTCATGTTAGGGATTTCTAAACTATATGTAGTAATTTTGCTCACGACTTTAGGCTCGTGGCTAAGTTTTTCACATGCTTTTAGGGATAAATCTTTGCAATGGTATTTCTCTTTTCCTCCTTAATCTATTAATTCCTTCCAAATTATTTCTAATGCATTCATTCAACAATTTCAAAATAACATTGGTGATCAAATATTTTTGATTGATTTAATGCATTGTAAGGAAAATGTTAAAGAAAAAGTTAGCGACTTTATTGGTAGATTTAAGCATTTGTATGCTCAAATTTCTTATCATGTGCCTAATCATGATATTCAACATATTTTTATTTCTAATTTGCAAAAGGACATTAGAGGTAAGATTCTCCTTATTGAGTACACTTCATTTTCATATATCTGCATAGTGCTTCACCATGCTATCAGTTACAAGTGAGCCAGCTTGAGAACATTACTCCAATGGCTCTTGTTACTATGTATAAGAGTGATGTCTTTGTTAATCAAAATAAGTTCTCTAAACCTAACAACTACATAAATATTAACAAGTCAACAAACACAGTTGATGATCAAGTAGCTGCTACATCCAAAGGTATGACCAATTTTTCCTCTATGTATCATCCTAATCGTAAGTATTCTTCTTTATCTAAACCTTTGAATGTGGTGATGATGAAGTTAATCAATGCTAACATTCTTAAACTTCCTCCTATCAATCCTATTAACACTAGAAAACCAATGCCTAAGTCATTTGATCAAAATGATTTTTGTCAATACCATCGTCAACTTGGTCATGATACTCAAAGGTGTTATACTTTGAAGAATGCTATTCAATACCTTATTGATTCCAATGCTATATTTGTTGTTGTTGAGGTTAATAATATAAATAATTTTGTAGCACCTCCTAAATAGAATTTTCAAATTTACACCAATCCTTTTCCTTTACATTCAACAAATGTCATTAATCAACCTTCTTCTTCTCTAGTTACCAACATTAGTTATGATGATAAGGTAGAAGAAGCTAATCACGTGGTTAATCATGTTGAGTCTCAACCTCAATCTTCTCCTAAACTTTCATCTCCTATCACCTTTGATGAATCTTATATGTTTAAATAACCTAATGGTCCTCTTTACATTACTGCTAGGGTTTCTCATATCCCTTCTCATGGTATTTTTATTGATCCCTCTTCCGTCGTGAAAAATATTATTGAAGAACATCTTTTTGGTAAATGGTTGCATAAGGATATCTATGATACATCTAGTGTTTGGATTCAAACTTGTAATGTTTTTCTTTGTCGCCCTCAAGGTTCTATTAATCTTCCTGTGACTATTGTTGGTAAGGTTGTTTACACTACCTTTGTTATCATTCCTACATCAGATCAATTTCAGGTTAAGCTTGGCATTCCATGGCTTTCCTTTATGTAAGATATATCCTCTCCTATTCATAAGTGCATAAAGTTTCCCCATAAAGGATAAGTTATCACCATTAATCATTCCCTTTACAAACCTTCACGTCCTTGAGAATGTGCTAATACATATTTATTTTGGTCATCTCTCCCTCAAAAACTACCTAACCGTCATAATCATCTTTTTCGATCCTATCAACATTACAAGGTATAAAAGATTCTTGAGCTTATCCTTCCAGAGGATGCTACTCCTACAACTATCTTACCTACCCCACTTATTCCTCTACCTATCATTCCTCAACCCATATTCATTCCCTCCCTGGAACCTATGATTGTGGAACCTAATCCTTCGAGTTTATCTTGTAAAACCATTTGTAACCAACATGTTCGTTAGTGTCGCAAGAACCATCAAGCTAAGGCTAAGGCTCATGCACTTGCTTCTCGCACTGCATTTTCCTCTCAAACATTTCCTTCCTTGGATCAACCCATGCATGAGCCTTTAAAGGAAGTTAATCAAAATAACAATATGAAAAAGGATAAACATGATGATTTTGTTCATATTTTAGTTTCTATTAATCTTGATATGGAAGATACTCTTGATGATGATTCTAATGCACATGTTAGTGATGATGAATATGAGAATATTGATATGGATCATGATTTTCCTAACATTCTTTCTACATGGCTTATAATCACTCTTAGTGAAGAGCACAGTGACTCCCACTAGAGTCCTTGCTTGGATGTGGTGGTGGCTCCTACTATGTTGGATGTTGTTCCTCTTGCGAGTTTCTCACCCTTCCCTAACATTTCAGACTGAGATGGGGTGCATGCAACATGCTTGATGTGGACTTCTGTAACATGGTAGTCTTTGTGTGTTTATGTTGTGTTTCCCCTATGTTGTTCTTTTTGTTGTGTGTTTGGTCTAGATTGCTTTAGATGATACTTGACTACTCTATTGGCATAAGATTATAAAGTAGTTGAAAATGTTGTGAAGTTCTTCTATTTTTATCTATTTCCTTCTATTTTTTTGTTACATGTTGTGTTGTATATGTTCTATTGTTCATAAATGTGCCCTTGTGTAGTCTACTTGGATGCTTGGGACATAGTAGTACTGATCCTTTTTCGTCTTTGTGTTGCAAGCCCAAAAAGACTCTTCTTTGTATATCTTATGTATTTTTCCTCCATTGTGTCATAGTTCTACTTCCTTTGGGGAATGATGGAATTTCATACTTGACATAATATTACATATTATCATATGATCATACTGACCCCAAACTTAGTGGATCCCTTTGTGTTCTCTCTTTTATTATGTATTTATTTCCCTTGGAATGTTCTCTCCTAGGGCCATTTCATACTGGAAACATTTTTTGAGGATGCATGTATGCTTTTGTTAAAGCCATTTCTCTTGTTGAGGCATTTGCAATCGCTTTAACGTGAGGGCATACACTCCACTCACTTTTTGCACACACACACATTGGTAGTTTTGTTTCCTTTATCAAACTATTAACAATTCTTGGGGGATTTTCGCTCTTTTGGACCTCTCTTTGGATTACTGATAGTCCGGGAGGCCCGATCCTTGTTTTTTTATCCTTCTTGGGACTATTGAAAGTCTAGGAATCCTGATCACCTTTACATCCTTTAAGGACACACACATCCTTATGCCTAGGTCATTTTTTGATTCTTCTTTTTGGGACATGGAGTTCCCTTGAAGTTGAATCCTTTGATGAGTTGACTAGCATACCACACACACTTGCTAGACCATTCAATGCCATCTTTTGTTGCACCCTTTTTATTTTTCTTTTATTTCATGTAGTTCACAATAAGGAACACAAACCTTATTGGGCAAGTTGGCTACACTTTCTTGTTAGTGACATCTCTCTTATTTTTTGACTTTGGATGTGATGAAGACTCAAGTCTCTTAGGGGCTTGATTATTTCTTCATCTCCTTAGCCATGATAAGATCAACTCTTACTTTTTGATCTACTTTACCATGAGTTTGAGGCAACTCATACTCCTGCTTGCACTCCTCATTTAAGACCTTTTATCTCCCGACCTTTATAAAATTTTTGGACCATGGATGGATTCATTCTCAATCACCTCTTTCTCATGTTCAGTCCCATATTCTCCCTTTTCAATAATGCAATGTCTACGACCTTAGGGTTAGATCCCTGTGAGACAATCCTGAAATAGGTCAACCTAGGGTTTGTGAACCTCAGGCCTAGTGTTGTCTCGGGGATTTAATTTTCAAAATATGGTGACCCCGTCGACTTGCTTTGTTTTCTTGGCCAAAAAATTGTATAAAAGGAAGCCTAGGCACCTTATTTTACACACAACAAAAGAAGCAAAAATAGAGACACACAATAAAGAATGAAAGCAAGGAGAAGACAAGGAGAGGAAAATTCAAGCATTCTAGTCTTCAAAGATTCAAGGATCCTTTGTGAGCATCTTTCCTCTTCAAGATCTAGCATATTATTGGCCATCAAGGGAGGAGATCTACATTGAGGCATTCATCATCTTCTTCATTTGATGCACACTTACATCCATGGCTCCATGAAATGATTTTGGTGGATTCATAGCATTTGTGGAGATTTCCTACATTGCAAGTTCAAGATCAACATACAAACACAACAAAATCCTTATTTATATTTGTCTTGTTTCTTTTAGATATTTACAGTTTAATTCAAGGTTGATTCCTCAATATAGGGCTTGACCAAGGCAAGCCCTTATCCACCCCAACCCCAAAACCTAGTTTTCTATATGTAGGAGCAAGATATCAGAATTACAGGTACAGATAGGGAAGTTACAGACAGAGACCTATCGGAAAAATCTGGGCCGACTTCATAAAAGTTCCTTAGGAACACAATGACTTGCTTGATTTATTCTGAAACATGATGCATGGTCGACCTATTCCTGGAGCCTTAGATTTTTAGCATTTTCTGGGTTTTCAGCTGTGATCATAGATCTGTAGTCAGAAATTCAATTATAGGTCCAGAACAATAGTTTTCAAAGAAGAAAATCACATTCCACAATATATTTCAAGGTAAGTACCCTATCATTTGTTTTATCTATTAGGATAGATATGTTTTTGTATCTTAATTGGGCTGATTGCTTACATTTAGCACCTAGATCTCTATTTCTTATCTTGCTAAATCAATTGGTTCAGTTCTATAAGTACATTTACACAACCTTAATCAAATCATACATTGCATGAAAGAGGACTTTCTTGTGTACTTCCTTAGTATAATTTGGGTTTAGCATTGACATCCCTTTATCTTCTTGGGTTTTGCTAATCTAACTTAGGTTATATTAAGAGTTACACCTAGAAGCCCCTCTTTCTCTTGTATTTTGAATGTTACTGTGGCATTTGTTAATTAATGAATACACCTCACATAGTTCACATTACTAAATTCATCAACACTATTTTCCACCTTAAACACTTTGAACAAAAATAAAGAGGAATTCAAAGGAATAGGCATGTCTTGCATAAGGAACATTTTGCCTCTATGTCACTTCTAAAAAAGAATAAGATATAAACAAAGTTCAAATTTTGGGCAATAAATAATCAGAAAATGTGCATGATAGAGTCTTCACAGTTAGAGGAACTCACCAAGTGAGGCCTTTCTAGACATTAACATCTACACAGAAGACTTCAAGGAATATTCAAACCTCCACAAAAATCCAAACCCTACTCCTTGACAACCAAGTAGAGCAAGGCAAAAGGTGAAAATGTTAAAAGAGTTTTGTGTTTCATTTTAAGGAGATCACCTAAAGGTACAAATTTTGTCCAATTTTTTTATAATATTCATTCGAGTTAATCCTCGTGGGGTTTGAAAGGATTATATAACCTATTCCTTGCTTTCTCTTTATAATATTAATATTTATTAAGTGGTGGTTATCTTTTAATAAATATTATATTTTAAATTAATATTTGTGAAGTGATAACCACCACTTAATAAATATTAATCTAAAATGTAGGATAGGAAATATGAGTAAATATTTTTTGCATGTGTAATGTAATTAATATCTATTAAATGATGCTTTATAAATCAATTAATAGATATTAAACTTAAAATGAAAAATAATAAAAATTTATGTTGTTGGAAGTCAAAACAGATTGGACTATAAAATTTATGATAGGACCAAGTCATAAATATCTAGTTGAAGAGTTATGAAGACTTCTAAGCATCTAGGGGAGGTTGAATAAATTGAGAGACATGAGGAGGGAATCTAGAGGTTGTTTGAGAAGATTTTGGGGGGTTGGAGTTCTTTTAGGAACCTTAATGGTGGAATGGGTCAAAGTTGACCACTTGTCCATTTTTGAGTCTTTTGGAAGGCTAAAAAACACACTTTTTGAAGACATTTGACCCAATTAGTTTTTAGTTTCTATTTTGGTGGCTCTTGAGGAGAGATGGATATATTCACTTTATGGTTTCATTTGTACTCAGTTCTCATTATGCATTTATAGATTTAGTGACTTTTGAGAGTCCTTTTGATAGTTTAGTATTTTCTATTGTGTGTGTGAAAATTGTACCTGTTAAGAAGACACAACACTTAAGTAGAACATTACATATACATGATAAACAAGCAAATAACCAATGAATCTATTATTAACCAGGTGATCTACTGCCTTCTAAGAGATGTGAGTATAGTATTCTCAGATTATGACTGAGACCAGTGATGATGCAACGTCTAGAAAAAATATTTGAATGCTAAAAATGATTGAAATGGATACAAGATCTAAGCTACATTTTTGTAGTTTTCAATGCAATAATAATGATTAATCTATATGAAATGATCTAAAAGCTTGATAACAATGAAATGAAACTATGAATACAAAACTAAGAATAATGAAAATAGCAATGATCTCAATGGATGCACAATCAATCAAGAACTTGACAGTATAACACTGTTATTCTCAAGATTGCACATGCTTTATGAAGAACTAAGGGTCGTTTATATAGAAAAACCCAGATCTGATAACTCATGGAAAAACCAAAAATCACTCCTTGATCGACTTAGATTGATTGGCAAGTAATCATGAAATTAGAAACAATTAACTTTTGATAATCATGCAAATCAACTTTATGACTCACAATTAGGTGTTGAGATCATGCAAATAAGCTTTATGACTCACAATCAAGTGTTGAGTTAGAAACTTAACAGAATGAGTTAGAAAGTTGATTTCAAGTTAACTGAACCTTCTGATTTGTGTGTAGATAAATAATGATTTATTTAATTTCCACGTGTTATTGTCTCAACCCATTTGATTAATTAAAATAACCGATTTGTGGGTTAATCAATTATTAAATCAGACTTTATTCAAAATCATATTATTAATTGATAAATTAAATAAATATTCAATCAATTATTTTAGAGTTTTTGATTAATTTTCAAATAAACAATATTAATTAAGAATAAAATAATTAAATCTAATTGAAGTGATTAATTGGCTAAATGAAGTTTAATCAATTAAATATTTAACATATTCAATTAATTGCACTTAGGATAAATAACATTATATCATTTATCACCAAATAATATTTAATTAGAGATAATTAAGATGAATTAGGAATATTCCCCAATGTAGATTTGTGATAAAATTGATTAGGGTTTTAATAGCTTGATGTGCAAATGTGTCTTGGATTAGGACTTTAGGGTCGATTTTGATTGATTTGTTGATATAGGGGGTTAATGGTACTGAAGCCCATTTTCAGGGTATTACATTTTTCCCCTCTTTGAATTACTGTGTGAAGTGTAGTGGTTCAAAGATAAATCTGTTTGTTGAGACCTAGACTCAGTTATGTGATGGAGAAATTGATGTTGATTTGATTAATTGATTCCGAGACATAAATCAATTGAAAGGTTTTGAAGATGTTGATTCAAGTCCTGATTGACCAAAGAATCAAAGATGATGTCAAAAATAGCAACTTTGAACTTGTGATTACGAAGAAGTGATAAAAATGTTTAATTCTGAACTTATGATTACAAGGAAATTAAATATACTAACTCTAGACATGCTTGTCCAAAGGAATAAAAAGAATATCAACTTTGAACCCTTTAGTTACAAAGAATCAAGGAAATAATACATATGAACCAATGGTTATGAAGAGCTGATACAATTTACAAGATAAAGATAATACTAGATTGATATGTATTTTGATGAATTTGATATTCCCCAAGCGATATGCCCCAAGCGACAAGGGCTTTGATTGAGTCGGCAATTAGACTTGGTTGTTGTCTTGATTGCTGAAGAAGATTTGAAAAAGTTTTGTCAACATAAAGCTTGATTAACAAATTTGATAATGGTTAATGATGCGTAATACCATGCCCCCTTTGGGATTAAAAGTGAAATATGGCGAGAAAGCCAGTCTGATTAATTAGAAGCTATGTGATCAATTTGGAATTGGTTGTATATGTCCGGGGATGCATTCTGCATCATTTTGAGGTCCTGTTGACCAAATTTGACAATGGTTGACCAAGTTGAATTGATGAAAGTTTGATGTAAGATGATTAAATGAGTTGAGATCTGGGTTCTTTTGATGTCATGAAGGTCGATTATGCAAGCATTGGTCGTCTTGGGTCCAAATTTTAAATCGTGTTTTTGACAAGTGGAACGACCTCAGATTTTGATTTTGATCCTGAAAATGGATCCAGGATGTCAAAATTAGCTACAGGTGCTATTTTTACGTCAATCAGAGCACTTTTGAAAATTAGGTCAAAACCTATATAAGGGCGAAAGGGTCATTTTCAAAATCATTTGCACCGTTTGACTTTTCAAGCTTGTGGAGCCCTCTGAGGGAGAAAATGTTGATTCCAGTCTCCTCGCATCGATTTGAGCAATCCCGATGATACCAAAGACCCTAACAGTACGAGAATATGATAAGTGAGCCTTTGAATTCTTCCTTAATGCATTTTGACATGTTTTTATTTGAATTTTTTAATTTTTATACATTTTTAGCCATTTTTGAATTTTTCTCCTCAGATTGTTGTACGACACTTGGTGCATTGTCATATGACAATTCACATATGTGTCAAGTTTCGTGTGTGTTTGTCATGGTTGTCGTATGGGAAGAACCCATTTCTCGTACGATATTTCTTAACCTCTGAAGTTTATCATAAGGGACACTATTTATTGTCATATGAGATGAATTGTCGCACGGGTCCTAGTATATTGTCATACGATACTTGATGCCAATTTTTTTAAATTTTGAATTGCCATATGAAAAACATCAACCATTTTAAGGCACTTAACACAATTTTTCAAAAATTTTAATTGCTTAGATGGATTGTAGGACATTAATGTTAGGAATAGAGATCTTTAATATAGAGAATTCAATATTGTTATTTGAGTTATTCACAACTATTATATTTTATGTATTTTATGAATTATATATATATATATATATATATATATATATATATATATATATATGCACTTCGTATATGTTGTGGTAGTAATATGAACACTATTATTTATATGTTTCCACAACACACACACACACATGTGTGTGTGTGTGTGTGTGTGTGTACACACACTAAGATGTGCACTTCTCTAAATCATTGCTTCCAAGAGAATCCATGGATTGGAAACCTTGAGAAATCAATTTAGAGCTCCTTAGGCATGGAGTGCAAGGGTTTTAAGAGTGCTCTTAGCTAGAGCTATTAAGCCAATAACCTTGCTAGTAAACCATGCAATGGGAGATTCAAATGAAGACAAGGGCAAGAATGCCAATATCCCCAAGAATCAAATGGAAATGCAAATGCAATGCAACTATGCTAGAAATGGAAATGCAAGCTATGCTATGAAAGGAAATATGCAAGTATTACAAAGCCTCCTAATTAAGCTAGATGAATTAATTTAAAGCACAAAGGAAACTAAGCTAAATGTGAAGCTATGAATGCCATGATAAATGAAACTAGAATAACATGTAGATGCAAAAGCCAAGAATGGTCCAAATCTTCAAAAGCTCCAAAGTGACCTAGAAAACCTGCAGCATAACATTAGCATAAAAAGTTGGGGATCTAGAATGAAGAAGAGAGCTCTCCTTTTATAAGAAATGAGAAGGAATGGACCATGGAGATTAAGAGGCAAAAGATTTAATCAACGGTGGATCATCAAAGAAGATCAATCCATGTGCACAAGATCCCTCCAATGAGAAAATAAGAGTTGACTTTTGTGCCCATATGAGACAAAAAGTGCTTTTTCCCTTTTTGTAAAATAGGAATAATGCTTTATTTGTGCAACTTAGGATAAGAGGAAAAGTGGGGGCTTTTTATTTATTAAAAGGGGAGGGAATTCCTTTTAAATAAATAAAGATTTTAGGATAAAATGGTTAGCCCATAGAAAATAATCAAATAAATGATAGAACTAGGATTTGATCAAGAATAAGCAATTGATAATTTTAGCAAAAGGGGCTAATAGTCCAGATGACCATTTTTAGATGATTACAATATATATATATATATATATATATATATATATATATATATATATATATATATATATATATATATATATATATATATATATATATATATATATATATATATATATATATATATATATATATATATATATATATATATATATATATATATATAACATAATAGTCATGTCTATGTAGAGACATGACCATACGTGGCTTAAGCCACGCACGGTCATGTCTTTACATAAACATGTTTCATAACATAATGTTGATATTGTTTATTTGGTGCTATTAATATAATGCTTGACATTGTTAACAATCATTGTGCTTAGTGTTACGATAACTATAGTATGATAGTTATCATAAGACATATTAATATATTTGTTACGATAACTATCATACAATAGTTATCGTAACTTGTAACCAATACAAAATATATTGACTATGGTCAATGTAATAACAGTTTGTTGAATATAAGGAATCTGATCCATTAAGTATATATTGTATGCAGTCAACAAGCATATCGAATCTGATCAATATGATAATACACACACACACATGTATATAAATGTTATATATATAGATAAGTTGAAATCATATCGAAGCTATATTTTAACACTCCCTCTTAGCAAGAGAAGATTGATCAGAACCAATATCTCAAGATGTAAGTGTTGTAGAGATCCCCGACTCAATTCAAAATTGGATATAACACTTAATCTCTTTATATCAAGATAACCAACAAGGTCTGGAATACAAGCTTTATATACTCATCCTGATAGAGGAAAATTATCACAATCCCCGACTCAATTCAGAACTGGACTTAGTGATAAGTAATGGTGTCAAGATATCCGACGCAATCCAGATAAAAAACTTGAAGCACATGTTATCATAATCCCTGACTAAATTCAGAACTAGATTTAAATGATAACTTAATTAGGTCACACTATTGTAGGTCATCACCTTACAATAGTGACCTCACACAAGAAAGATCGTCACCTTTCAAAAACACACAATATTGCAATATTTATTTTATTTTATTCATGAATACATCAATTTACATAATAGAGAGAATTAATCTCAGAAGTTTACTCACAACTTAACCATACCAAATTTCCTTTTGAAGTACTTGATTTTTAACTTTGCAAGAGGCTTGGTAAAGATGTCGGCATTTTGGTCTTCAATACTAATGTAGACCAATTTGATAATGTTTTTGCCTCCCATGTCTCTTATGTAGTGGTAAGGAATTTCTATGTGCTTTGAACAATTGTGAAAAACTGGATTCATTGAAATTTTAATGCAACTTTGATTGTCACAATGACTTATAGTAGGCTTTAGAGGCTTGCCAAACAATCCAAATAGTAACTTCCTCATCCATACTGCTTCTCAAGCTCCCATAGAAGCAATAATATATTCAGCCTTAGTAGAACTTTGAGCGACTGCTAATTATTTCCTACTAAACCATGAAACCATAGCAGATCCAAGACTAAAGAAACATCTTGTAGTGCTTTTTCGATTGATTGAATTTCTAGCCTAGTCAGAGTTAGAGAATCCTTGAAGTTGTATCTCAAGGTTCTCATATTTTAGGCCCATTCCAATTGTACCATGTAGATATCTTAGAACATGTTTAGTAGCTGTTAGGTGAATCTTCTTTGGTTCACACATGAAATGACTTAAAACATTTGTAGCATAGTAGATATCAAGATGAGTGTTTACCAAGTACAAAACAGATCTAATGAGCTATCTATAATATGAAGGATTTGTAGGTTCTGAGTCTATGGCTTCATCTTTGAGTTTATGAAGATTAGTTTCCATTGGTGTGGTTAATGGTTTATAATCCATAATACCAAATTTGGTTAATATGTCCATGGTGTATTTTCCTTGATTTAGGAAAATACGGTTTTGTTTTTTTAATACTTCTAATCCTAAGAAGTAGTGTAACAACCCTAGATCCTTCATGTCAAATTCATTTCTGAGATCTTGTTTGCATTTAGCAATAAGATGATCTTCTCTTGTTATTAATAAATCATCCACATAAAGAACTAGAATTACCATTTCACCTTTGAATGTTTTGAAGTATATATTAGGATCAACTTCATTTTTGGAGTACCCTAGTTTGGAGAGATAACTGTCTAAGTGTTCATACCATGCCCTAGGAGCTTGTTTAAGACCATAGAGAGATTTCTTCAATTTGTAGATGTAACTATTACTATCAAGAGTGGTGAAGCCTTCAGGTTGTTCTATGTGTTGGAGCAATTTTTAGGTTTTTCTGAGAAGTCTCATTTTTAGTCTTGCTAGCATCAAAATCCTACCTATGTATCATTTTCCTATATGACTTTGTAAGAAATTGTCCTTAAAATCCAAGTTTCAAGTTAACCAGGTGCAAAATGTCTATGTACCCATGTCCTAGTTTCCTTTTGTCCTTGATGGGATTTTTATTTTTGAAAAATACCCTAAGTGTGCCCTAGACGTTCTATTTTCTTGTTACTTTTCCAGGTACTTAAAACTTTCATATGTGCACGTGGTCATTCGTTATCCTTAGTGTTCGCTGAGTCTCGTAAAAAACTTGTTAAGTCCTTTTCCATTCAGCAAATAAGTGACAAGCCTTGGATTTCATTTCATTTTCTTCAGCCGCGTGATCTCCAAGTGATTTTGGCAGTTAGTTTTTCTTTCTGATGATTCAATGACATTGTTGTCTCCTATTCTCATGATCCTTGGCAATTTCTCCAAACATCTAGCGACCCAGTGCAACAATCTTCTCCTATTCACCTGATTAAATGGTTAAGTTCTACAATAATCGACGATCAAGCGCGGACCGTTGATATGTTTCCAAATCAACGGTTGTCTTCATTTCTCGTGATTGACTGTGTTGTTAATGATGTATTCAATGATTCAATGATAAGCTTATATAAAGGTATTATTTTCTTCAGCTTTGCAAACTCCAGATACCATTTGATAGTTAAGACAAGATATTCAGCAACTTGGCGAACACAGTATTCGTTTAATCTCATGAAGTTGATAGTTAGTGACATTGCATTCTGAGATTCAACAAAAAAAGGAAAGGTGATTATTTTCTTGTAATCACGTAATAAAAAGGTTAAATCCAAAAGTATTAAGCGATTCAGCAAGAACTGTAGATCATATAAAAGATTAGTGAACGACATTAGATCTCAAGATTGGACCAAGGGCAAGATATTTATCCAATGATTCAGAGGTAATAAGTGTTTGCTAAGTCTCACAATATAAGAAAGGTTAGTAAAGACATTCAAAGATCATGAGAATGAAGTTATTTCTAGATCTTGAGATTAAACTAAAGTTAAGGTAATCATTCAGAGATCACGAGAAAGCCTTCAATCACTTGATCTCATGATATAACTGAAGTTAAGGAAATGATCTAGATATTGTGAGAATGCTTTCAGTCACCGAATCTCAGAATAAGACTAAGGTTAAGTTAGAGTTTATGAGATTCAGAGAATGCCTTCAGTCGTTGGATTACGTAGTCATGTATGAGTTAAAGTTAAGGATTTGAAGATTGTACGAGGGCCATGGATGAAAATGAGATCAAACGGTGGTCGCATGATCTCTTAATAAAACCATGGGTCAAGAGAACACTTAGAGATCGTGAGAATGCCTTTAGTCACCTAATCTCTAAATTAAATCACAATTAAGTAAATCATTTCAAGATCAAGAGAGACCTTTAGTAGGTTGATCTCTGAATAGCTCTTGGTTAAGTGTTCATTAATGAAAAGGGTAAGAGTCATTGTTATGTGGAAAAAGTACTCTACCAGGTTGGAATAAAGAAAAAGCCAGCCAATCAGATCTAAATGAGGGTTTTGTCAGTACTCAAGGGTTTTTGAAAGATGACACAGTAATCATTCTTTTTGCTTTCTTTACAATTTTTAATACAAGCTATCAACATCTTACATTACGACTAGCTTGGTTTAAAATTTGGCGTTACATAGAGTTGAATGCTGAGGTGACTAGGAGTAGATTTTCTCCAATCTTGATAATTCTATTCATTCAATGATCGATGATATATAGATAGGACATCCTTGCATTGACACTTAACAATTTTCTGAAAGCAATTGAGAATTTAAAAGTTTTAGCAGTGAGTGTTTGAGCAGAAATAATTTACAGAATTCAAAGGTGTCCTGAATTGCAAGATGAGCCAACCAGGATCAAGCCGAGCTTCATCCAGTGGGGAGGCCATGGAACATGGTGGCGAGGATAAGGGGAAGTCAAATTTCTCAGAGGAATTTGTCAAATTGCTCCCAGGATCAAACCAAAACAAAAAGGTTAGTGATGAGGTTTTCCTTGATTATATGGTAGATTGTATGGATCCTGTTATCCCACAATGTTCTGGTTACACATTATTCAACTATTTCTATAATAACAAAAGTAAAGCTATCCCTATTTTCAACGCATGGGTCTTAGGTATGGCAAAGTTGATTATTCCTGATGTCTTTTTAGATGTCAACCTCATAATTAAGCTAGCTAGGCTATATGATCCCATATCAAAAACCATTAGGAATAGTGACCAATCAGCCTTAGTGAATATGGATAGGGGATCTTTTATGAAAACCTTTGATTTATATTCTTCATCTTCCACAGAGATAGACCTAAAGAAAGAGAAATAAAAGTATAAAAGTCAAGTAGGACTTGTGAAAACTCAGATGGCTAGGCATATCCCTAAGACTAGAAAGTATATTACCCCTCTCCTAGCACATATGAATCCTCCCTATGAGTATAAATCCCTCAATTTCTATATGAAGTTTCTAGCCTATGGGTTATGTAGAGTTTTAGGGATGGATGGAGATGCAGAGATGATGCTTGCAGATATCTTGATGATTATCATGGACATCCAGAATTCACATGCCAATACAGATTATGATTACATTCAATATGTAATTGAAAGAATGCATTAAGGTTTGATGATGATTAAACAAGAGAAGAAGCTCGCAAGGTTCATGTGTTAATCCCTCCTCATGCACTTGATTTTATACTTCAATGTTAATAAATTGAATGGGCATATGCTAAGGTCTAGGATAATGTTTGAAGGACAGCCCAATCCAGTGCAATATTGGTTGAGGGCGTGGAATTATACTTCTAATAAGAGTTATTTATGTGCTTTCCAAAATTGGATAGTTTTGCCAATTTTGAATATGTTGGGAACCAATATAACAAGGCTACTAATTAGGGTGTTAAGGCTCCTTACGCCCCAATAGTATGTTGATAAATGGAAAGCAAGCCATAATTGGGGTGAATTTTACTTGGGGGTAATAATTTCACAATAATCAAAGTATATGGATGCCCATAGCCTGCACACATCCTCCCAAAATATGTGCCTCCAATAATTGCCCAATTAGAATTCATTTGGCAATTAGTATGGACAAAAAAAGAGCATCTGGCACCCCACAGAAAGGGAACTTTCACTCGATGACAGTTCAGGGTAGGTAACTTCCTGATTGGTAAAAGGGCATTACCTCAGCTTAGTTCATGGTTGAATCATTTTAAGATGATTTTTGGTATTTATAGATATGTGGATCCTAAACATTTTATTAGGACTGCCAGAATGACATTTTCCCAACACTGGTACAATTAGGGAGCATGAGGGGTGTGGTGAGGAGGATGTAATAAGAAATATAATGGATGAAGATGAGATTGGTAAGATGTTTACCAAATTTTATGATCTTTTGAAATTAGAGGCTCAAGTTAGAAAGGCTAAAATTGCCTTTGGAGGTTTCTTCCCTGACCTTCCATATCTGAAGAGAATTGACAGAATGGTAGAAATGCATGCTACTCTATCTAGTTAGTTAGAAGGCCAAATTGAAGAGAAATTGGAAGTAGGAAAATATTACTCTTCTTCTGACTATGAAGAGTATATTGATGAATCAAAAGAAGGTGACAGTCCACCCCAAGCTGATGAACCCCCTGTCATCGATGTAAGTTAGGATTCACTTGAGGCAGAGGATGTCTCTGAGCCTCCTCAGAAAAAATAGAGACTTGAGGAAGGTGGGCCATCTAAAGAAAAGAAATAGAGGAAAGTGACAGATAGAGCTACAACTTTAGTGCTTGATGATAGAGCCTACTATCACCATCTAAGGAAAACCAGTAGAGAGAGAGAGAAAGTGGCCTCACATGAGAAAGAAGAATTTCCCTTGCTATTTGGAAAGGATGAAAGATAAATTTATTAGGAAGAATTTCTCAGTAATGATCAATTCTCAAGAGTGAGGAGTTCAAGAATTTCCTCATATAGAAAAAACAACAAGAGATTGCCAAGGCATTACCTAAGGGCACTGGTCCTAATGATGAGATTTTAAAGGCCCTATCTGCATATGACCCAAAATCAGAGCCAAGAAGAATTGCCCTTACTGCTTGGCAAGGATGAAAGAGAAATTTATCAAGAAGAATTGCTTAGTAATGATCAATTCATTAAGAGTGAGGAGCTCAAGAATTTCCTCATATAGAAAAAAACAAGAGATTTCCAAGGCATTACCTGATGGCACCGGCCCTGATGATGAAATTTTAAAGGCCCTACAGTTTATCAGAACAAATGTAAGGCTACTAAGTAGTACAAAAGGACATATTCATCACAACGAGGTGATACCATTATTGTACTTAATGGATATGATATCAATAATTTGAGTTGTATTTCATACATATCATACATCACTGTTACTATCTAACAATTTTAGCAGACTCAAAATATCCTAATAGAGTGGACCTAACCATTCTTTTTAAAATCTCCTAACTGAGTGAACACTTGCATAGTGTTGCTAAAATCCTCTAACCAAGTAGATCTAGTTGATCTTTTTGTTACTCCTAATAGGGTAAGATCATCATAAGTGATCAATCTTTGTAAGCCTTAACTAACAACTTTATTTTTGCAGTAGTGACGCTTTGTGGGTTCCATCCCCACTATAGTTTTTACCTTCTAACAAGGGTTTATATGATACCAAAATACATGTGTCATGTGTATTGAAGTTTCATGTATGCTTTATTGATTAGTTTACCTGCATTTACATTTCAGTTATGTTATTAAGTGTATGGTGAATGAAATTGACACAGTCAGTTATTGAAGTACATGTTTACAAGGATTCAATTGAAAGTTTTAAGGGTACTAATTCACCCCTCCCCTCTTAGTACACAACTTTCCATAATTCTAACAATTGGTATCAAAGATAGTTCTCTTTTTGAGGAAGTCTAAACACTGAAGAGAAAATATATAAGGATGGATAGGTATAAGCTTGAAAAGACTATCAAAAATTAGAAATTGAAGATACAGATCTACATTGAACAATTCAAGGAAGCCAAATAAAAACTGAGAGAGTTACTGGTCAAGAGGAAAGATATGGAATTTCGGTACAATGAGACAGATTATCATGAAGAAGAGATAGAAGATTCATTTGAAGGATCTAGATATGGAATTGGTAGCATATCTGATGCATATGAAGGAACCATATCAAATCTATCTAAAAAGAATCAACATCTTACTAAACAAGTGAAAGCATTGTAGATTTGTCAAGAGACACAAATGGTTTGAATGATTGATGTCATGAACAATGCAAGGAAGGCTGAACAAGAAATGAATCTAACTATTGAAGATAGAAGACAAATGATTGATAATATGCAAGAAAAGGAATCTAAAATACTAAGACTTACCGAACATCATTTTGAAATTTCCAATCAGATGGTTGTCATGAGTCAGGAAGTCAACTGAGTGAACAATGAACTTACTAGAAAATTGGAAGACATTGGTGAATTTAGAGAAGAGAATAAAAGATTGAATAATGAAGTAAAGTTTCAACAATAACATAATGAGATGATAAAGAAAGATGAAGAAAGTACTAAAAGAATGGATGAATTTCTAAACAGTCAAAGAAGACTTGACAACACTACTAGTTTAGGCTATACCAAGCAGGGAGAATCATAAAAAAAAGCTGAAAAAAAGAGTGCCTATGAAAATCCAAGGCCAAAGAAGCTCTCATGCTATCATTTTGGAAAACCAGGCCACACATCAAATGTTTACATAAGAAAACCAAAAGGTATTCCTAAATCCACTCCTAAATTTGATGGTTATTGTTATAATTGCAACAAGTATGGACATCTAGCACATGAGTGTAGATCAAAGCTGAATAAGTCACCTAAGAAACACTATATGTAAAAGCACTATCACATTTGCAACATGCATGGACAAATATCATAAGAATGCAGGACAAAGATGAAGAAAGTCTGGAAATCGAAAGGACAAAACAAGACATATCAACCAAGAACACAAGGTATTGCATATACTTAGGATTATAACACTTGGATTAATTGCAAAATATGTGGTAGATATGCATGTATAGCACATAATTTCATGAGAATGCATTGGAGAGGAAGATCTCAAGATTGGACAAGTTCTAGAATGGCATGTTTGCACTATCATAAGGTCAGCCATTTAAGTAAAGACTACAGAGACCAGGTACTAGAATTGAGTACTAATGCAAATGGAAACACAATTGAAGAAATCATGAGGATAAGGAACCAAATGTGGAGAAACACATCAAATGACAATGCTAGATCAAGCACAATAATCAGTGACACCTCGTCCATTGGATTAGGCAATTTCATCACCTCCACCTAAGGAAAATCAAGTAAGTATGGAACTGAATTTCAATCGGTTATATCTTACAAAAATTCCTTATATCTATTGTGTGATTACCAAATCAACATGAATTAAGATGGACTAGGGTATTATATGTTGTCAACTTGAAATAAGTTTAGTTGGTTAAGCTGGACCGAGTAAGAAATTTGAGTCGGTGAAAGTGTTAGAGACAACCAAGTTACGTAGTCAACCAAGTATTGATAGTATTCACCAAGATGAGGTATCTATAGTGTTAACTAAGTTATTTTATTGTCAATCGAGTGGTAGATGACAAAGAAATTAATGTGCCGAATAAGGTTTTTGATTATAAATATGCGGGAGATTAACTCATTTGTTTACACAATGATCAAGAGAAAAACATAGCATTTTGAGAAAAAATTGAGCATAGAAAATCCAAGAATTTCACAGAGATATAAGAACATTATGAACTGTTAGAGACCGAATCAAGTAAGTTTGGAAATAATCGAGTTCTCTGCACATAGTTTGTCGAAAGCCCTAAATTTAGAAATCACAATGGATTCATCCTCTCAAACCATTCAAACCAAGAAAGAAAAGAGTAAGAAGGTTACTATAATCAAGAATACAACATGCATTGAGCCCTATTACAAACTTTATCTAGAAGTTGCAGCTCAAGTTGACGACAAGAGCGCGTTCTCTTTGATACCACCTAGGGTTCTACTCATGAAAGATGTAATGTCTTACATCGACTGCAAAATTAATGAAATTGGTGACTTTGAGATTCAGTCCACATGTCAAGAGATTTGCATTGATGGCAAGATAAAGGATGACCACAAGAACTTAGAGGTAAAAGGGTTAACCAATGCCCTATATTTCCCAAAAGAATTCAAAACTAAATGGATATATATGGTGCTAAGCCATGTACATGAAGGGAAGCTATAGATGAATGAACCAATGAAGATGACAAATGATGTTATAGACGTAGTCACCAGGTATCCCATAGATGATAAAGAAAAATCCCCAAGGTACCTGATGAGAACCAAGATTGAGAAGTTAACCAGAGCAAAATGGGATGGTAGAGGCTTGATAATAAATACTATCAATGACACTGAAATGAGATTTGGTGCATATTTTATTGCATACATGATATTCCAATCAAGCAGACCAAATAGTGTTGCATGTAGAGCGATCGACATTGCATATAAGATTGTAAAGAAGGGTTTGCAACTCGACCTAGCCGAGTTGATGCTAAGACAGTTAGAAGAGAATATGAGAACTATCTGAGTAGCAAGATCAAACACTTGCAAATTTGGCGCATTATTGGTATGTACATTCTTCTATTTGTAGAAAATTTTCCCATTAGTTGGTAGTGTAGAATAGGATATCAATCAACCAATTATTGTTCAAATTAGTGAATTTATTCAGAACCTAGATAATAATTTTAAACTCATGATTGAAGATTACTTTGGTAAATTTAAGTAAAGAATGGAGAAAATAACAAGGATACTAGCACAATTGGTAGAAAAATTCAAGGGTGAATTTTTTTTTTTCTGGTGGATATTGACACCACCCTGATCAAAGTAGTAGAGCCAAGAACAGCTTGGCTACCGCCCATGGATTATGAGATAGACATTGACATAGCTACAAAAGAAATTAAGGCTTTACTTGCCAAGCCAAAGGATAAAAATGCTACAAGGTTTGGAACCTATGAAGAGGCCAAGTCTAGGATAAAGATGGGACTTGTAGTTGAAAAGATGGGCCAAAAAAAGGAGAAAATGGTGAAATTTTTTAAGAAATAATTTGATGTCACTAATGAAGACATTGAGAAATTAGTTGAAGAAGAAATCAAGGAATAGGCACTAGTCAGTGATAATGTAGATGAAGAGGCCACTGATTTCAAAGAAAATGAATAGGAAGAGCCCCCAAGGCTACAAAAGGTAAAGGCAAACATGTTGATACTTCAACCAAGACTAGGATAAGGTCAGAAATAGCTAGTTCACCACCTTTGAAGAAAGATATTGCAAAGATAACAAGGCCTACACCAACACACACATATAAAAAGGGAAAATCAAAGGCCACCACCGAGCTCCTAGAACTAAAGAGGAGAAGGAAACTAATTAGAGAAAAAGATGATAATAATTTAGAAGATGAGGACACTGAACAATTTCATGTTGTAGTGAATAAAGGACCCCAGACAATTGATGAAGTAGCAGAAAGAATAAAGACCATTGGAAGGCTTGGTACTCCTAAGCTCAACAGATTTCCACATCTGAGTACCAAGGAGTAGGATAAGCTTGAGGAAGACATAATCAACATGATGATTACTTTCAAGAGAGTTCCAGTTGAATTTGCAAGAAACATACTGAATAGAGGTAAAATAGATTCAACTCTATTCAAATGAAAGGGGGGAAATATGAGATCTATTCTCAAACCCAAATTCCCAAAGAAGAGATCCAATTTGATCAACCAAGAGGTTAATACACAATCGAATTAATTTATGAAGAATATGGAAGAGAGAGAGAGTAAATCCAATATTTCCCTATGAAGCAAATTATGCTTTAAATATGGAATAATTGAAATACAAATACTAACCTCAAATTAGGGCAGAATTGGAAAATGTCAAATTCTGATGTCTGTGTATACTTTCAGGCAATTCTACAACTTGTTTTGAACTAGAAATGTCGAGATAGAGAAAACCCAAAAATCTTTCTCCAAGATGAGCTTAGGTTGGGTTTGACCCTCATAAAAGGTCAAATACTACATTCTTTATTTGAAGTCCGATTCTGATTCTGTTCGTAGATCTCAGAAGTTTGCCAAAAAGGGTATCCAAATTCACTCTCAGATCCAAAATTTTGCACTTGTACCTACAAGAAAATGGAGGTTTTTATTGTATGGGGGGTTTGCCTTGGTCAAACCCCAGTTTAGGAATTAACCTTGAAATTGAATTGAAATATATTGTGCATAAACAAAGTAATTGAAACAAATCACCTCGCTTATGTTGAAGTCCTTGTAGAGGATTTGAATCCTCATATCCATAAGTAGGAATGCTTCAATGGATGTAGGATAAATGTAGGATGTCTCCAATCAATGGCATTTGATCTTCAACACCAATCTTGACTTGATCTTTGCATATGAGAAGGCTTGAATGAATGTAGAAGGATGGATCATCAAAGGGGGCTCCAAAGAGATTGAATCCTTCAATAGCTAACAATGGATCTCTTTGATGGATGGATGCTTGAACACTTGAATGCTTGAAGACTTGCTTGAATTCTTGAGAGCTTGCAATGAAAACTTGATATGAATCATGGATGTCAATTACTTGATTATGGATGAGAAAATGAGAGAGAAAGGCCTCCTTTTATAGTGAACTAGGGCACAATCCTCTAGAGGGGCCACCTTAGAGAATTAAATCCCAATTAGGTCCTAACCTTTAGAAAATATACCTAGATTAAATGAAATTAGAGTATTTACCATCCTGAAACCCGAAATGGCCAACTTAGAGGTGGGAAAATAAATATCCTGAAAGCCAGATGCCCGAAAATCAAAGAAATTGGAAATTTGAATAAGGGGGGCAAAATTGAGGTTGGACCTGACCTAGTCAGGTTTGACCTCGATCCTAACCTAGTCAGGATCAACCTTGAATTTGAACCTAGGCCCAGATTCAGTCAAAACCAGGTCAGGAGGTCTCGGGGATGCCTAGAAACCTAGAAATGATATCAGAACAGGACAAAATGCTAGGGATAGACATAAAATCCTATGATTACTATGATGAAGGCCAGGAGGACCTATTTCTAAATCCTACCTACAAAATAGAGCCATGGAAGAGGGGAAATTAAGGAGAATCCTTAGGATCCTAACCCTAATTTCACCTAGAATGAAGAAATCAAGTGCAAGGAAGAAGTGGAATGCAAGGAAGAAGTGGAAAGTAGGGAGAAAGCCAAATACATGCAAAGACCCGATCAAGGTGCTTAACATGACCCCAAACCACTTAATCAGAGGGCTAAATGCTCTTAACATGGAAGTGCTTCCATTTTAAGATGATACATTAAGCCCCCACTTTAGCAAGAGTATGGACTCGATGCAAACTCTTGGTAAAGGAGATCAGAATGAAAAGATAATCTTATCATAATCCAAGGGACAAAGAGAAACCTTAAGCCCCCAGGGACTCAAGTCTTTGTCAACTCCTAGATCACAATAAGAGAAACATCTCTAGAGAAGGAAAGAAGGTGTGATTACCTTGCCCAATGAGAACTTATGTCCCATTGTGAACCACATAGAAAAATGGTGCAACTAGAAAAATGGAATTGAACCGCCTAGTGAATGTGGCTACTCACTAGTCAACCCATCAAGGATTCATCCTTAGGAATATTCTATTCCATAAGAATAAAACCAAAAATAAAAACAAAAAAAGATCCAGTCTTAAGGACACTTCCAACCTTAAGGGATCAAAATATATGTGTGTTTGAAACTGGAGGGATCAAGAGATCCTAAAATATAAATCCATGCTTTAAGGATTAATTACTAATCCAAAAAGGGAAAAAGTATCTTGAAAAATATGTGTGTATTGGAAAGTGTGTGTGCGCAACAGGTGACCAGAGCGTATGCCCCCACGTTAAAGTCATTGTTGACACTTTAATAGGAGCAATGGCTTTAATGGAAACATAAACAACTCCATTGATTACGTTTCCACGTCGAGATGCCCCCAGACAAAGACAAATCAAGGGAAATTTCACAGAAACATATAGAGAACACAGAAGGAATCTACCTACTGTGGGGTCAGTATGACCATAAGATAATATATATATGATATTATTGCAAATGAATTGACATCATTCCCCAAAGAAAGTAGAACTATAATCACAAAGGAGGAAAGATCACATAAGATATACGAAGGAAAATCTTTTTGGACCATGACATGGAGACCAAAAATAATTAGTGCTACCATATCTCAAATCCAAGCAAATTACACAAGGAAACATTTACAAACAATAGCACAGTTACGACATAATATTGAACAAAATATAGAAGAATAGAGATACACATAGAAGAATTTGAACAACAGTTTCAATTCTTTTATCACTTTGTACCAACTAAGTAACAAGGATTGTATAAAAGAATCTAACAACATTTAGCAAACACAGTACGAGAGAAGCACAGTATAGCAGGCAAACACACAACAAAGCTACCACGAAGGACAAGCTGATCAAGCGTGCCACCTACTTTCCCCATCTCATTGTATATCATTTAGGGAAGGTGGGTAAATCGCAAGAGGGACTATATCCAACACAGTAGGAATGATAGCCAATTCCAAACAAGCATCCTCTTGAGAATCACAATGTTTGACACTAGGTGTAAGAGTTAATTATGATGAAAGCATATTAGGTAAGTCAATGTCAATGTCAATAGTTTCATATTCATCATTAACATCATCAGTATCATCAAGAGTATCTTCTTCATCCAAATTAATCAAAATAGGATCTAAGATACAAATAGAATAATCATAATAATGCATGTGAACATCATTATTAGTAACAATCTGTTCTACCACATTATGCATAGGTTTATCTGAGGAAAGTAAAGATCTTTGAGCTTTAGCATGAACATGATGCTTTTTACTATACACACTAAATAGTGCACTTCTCTAAGTCATTACTTCCAAGAGAATCCATGAATGGGAAACCTTGAGAAAGTGACCTAGAGCTCCCTAGGCATGGAGTCACAAGGATGTTGATGGTGCTCTCAGCTATAGCTAATGAAGCATGCAACCTTGCTAGTAAACCACACAATGGGAGATTCAAAGAGACAAGGGCAAGAATGCCAATATCTTCAAGAATCAAGAATGAAAATGCAATGCAACTATGCTAAGAATAAAGATGCAAGCTAAGCTATGGAAATGAAAGATAAAAGTGTTACAAAACCTTACTAATTAAGCTATGTGAGCTAATCTAGAGCATAAAGGAAACTAAGCTAGAAAGCATAAACATGAAGCTATGATGCAAGAATGAAACTAGAATGCAAGAATGATTTCCAAAGCTCCAAAGTCTCCAAGAAATCCTGCAGCATAAGATTAGTATTCAAAGTTGGGATCCTAGAATGAGAAAAGAGCTCTCCTTTTAAAGGAATTGAAAAGGAATGGACCATGGAGATTAAGAGGCAAAAGACTTAATCAAGGGTGGAGCTTGAAAGAGGAGCAATCCATGTGCACAAATATCCTCCAATGAGAAAATAAGAGTTGACTTTTGTGTCCATATGAGACAAAAAGGCCTTTTCTCCTTTTTCTAAAATATGAATAATGCTTTATTTGTGCAACTTAGGATAAGAGGAAAAGTGGGGGATTTTTATTTAATAAAAGGGGAGGGAATTCCTTTTAAATAAATAAATAAAGACTTTAGGATAAAATGGTTAGCCCATAGAAAATAATCGAATAAATGATAAAAATAAGATTTGATCAAGGAAATTGATATAATTGAAAAAATGTTAATTTTTGAAAATATTGATTCAAGGATTTGATAAATTGTTGAACGGGGGCCCAAAGTCTAGGTGACCATTTTAGGGTGCATACATTTTCCCCTCTTTGACAAATGTGAGATCGATTTAGGATCACATGTGGTCAAAGAATGGAATTGAAATGTGAGATCGATTTGGGATCACAAAACAACCCAAATGTGTGTTTGACGGATGGGAAAACATCAGGACAAAGATAAGCATAAGCTAACAAAGATAAGCTGAAAGACAAGACCAACATACCTGCAAATAGGAAATTGTCAAGTCTCAAATAAGAGATAAGAATCTCAAGCAAGGTTTGATTGATAAAGTTGAATCAAGGATTGAAGTTGATAGCAACTGCCCCCTCAGAATCGAAATCAAAATCAGGTAGAGGAGAAACAACAAATTGGTAAACTTGATCAAGTCACTAGAAATCATAATCAAAGATGAAGGACGATAAGATAACCATCAAGTAGTGAAGACATGCCCCAATTTGACTAAGTTTGACTGGGAAAGATATAGATTAAGGATGAAGTCAAACCTCAGAGAGATGAAGTGAATGAAAATGAATGAAAGACTAGAAGATTGAAAGAGATGGGGATGAAGAAATGAAGATGCCCCAACAAAGATTGAAGGATCAGGCCTCAAATGGTCAGCCAATTGTGCAGAAGGAGGGGAAAGTTTTGAAATGCAATTTTGACTATCAAGATGAACTTAGATTTTGATTTTGATCCCAAAAATGGATCTAGGACGTCGAAATTAGCTAGGGGTGCAATTTTTGCACAATTCTGAGGTGTTTTGAAAATTAGGTCAAAAAGTCAAAATGCTATAAAAGGGGGTAAAAAGGTCATTTTCAAAATCATTTGTCTTTTGTGATTCCGAGAACTTTGAGAGCTCAAAGAGAGAAAATGGCCCAACAAGTAGTGATTCCAGTTCACAGGCATCGATTCCAGCGCACCCGGTTGCATAACCGGCCTCCTCAGTATGGTGCCCCGGTATGTTTTCAGAAAAACTCAGCCTTTAAGTCATTAATGAGCATTTATTGCATTTTAAAACATGTTTTTAATGATTTTAAAATATGTCAAATTTTACTCATGCAAAATATCGTACGATAGTTATTAAGTATCGTACCCTTTGAGAATATTTATCGTGCGATAGTTCGTGGGTCAAAATAGTATTGCACCAATGTTTGATCCAGTATCGCACGATACCAGATGAAACATCATGTGATACTATGTGAAATATCGCATTCAAAGATATTATGGCACTGGTACTGAAGAAAATATCGCATGATGTTTTATCAAAAAATAGTATCGCACTAGTTAAATAGGAAATATCGCATGTTTTAAATTTTGAGCAAAATGACATGGATCCAAACAATGTTTTCTTTTAAGATGTTTTGTACTAATTTTATACATCCATCATGATATGTTTTGTCATCTGGTTTGGGGTTATGGCTTGTAGGAGAACTTTCCAGTGCTCCTCATTAGATCACCGAGAGTGACCGGGTTACGGTGTGTCTGGGATCTTGATGATCCAGGATGAGCAGACTTGGGGGAGATGGGCTTTGGGTACTTGTTGCAGATGCCCCATATTCAGGAAGATCATGGGTTATTGATAGCATTGGCTAAGAGGTGGCATAGTGAGCATAACACCTTTCACTTGCCGATCAGAGAGGCCACTATTACCTTGGAGGATGTCTATCAGATCCTTCGAGTGCCTAGCCACAGAGATCCAGTGAGTATAATCATGTTTATAGATATTCATAGATGTAAAGTTTCCATATGATAGAAACTAACATGATTGTTTGTTGGCATAGGTATACTACAATCAAGATCTGACCGAGGGATGACAGATCATCTAGGACATGTTCCAGGATGTTACTATTATTGATAGACACCTTAGCTAGGATCAGTTGATGGAGGAGTTCAGCAGGGATATCCCAGTTCCATGTATAGTGTGCTCTATAATAGCATAGGCACTGATTATCGACAGGAGCCAGAGAGGGTTCCCATTGGGCTGGGGCAGGTTGGTGGTAGATCTGATAGCACACCCACGATGGATGGCATGGGGCCCAGCCATCCTAGCTGACATGTACCATGAGCTCCATGAGATTGTGTATAGGGAGAGCAGGACTTGGGCATGCGGTGCTGTCTTAGCATAGGTATGGGCATGGGAGCACATCACCATTGTGTGCTCACATGTGCAGTCGAGGGAGTGGAGACACCCCTATATATATAGATATATAGGTTTCATTAGCCAGTAACATAGTGGGGATGTGACATATTACCGTAGGTTACTGGACGAGCTCACATCATTTCAGTGGAGACCATATAGGGCTTGTGAGCAGTGGGGTGATTGCGAGCGAGAGCTAGGATACATGTTGTGCAATTGGCCACTAGTAGGTCGACACTCTGAGATAGTAGAGTGCTTCATGATCACCCGGGTCTGGAGACAGTTTGGGCGATAGCAGAGGGTGCCCATAGAGATCACTACCTATGCTCGGGTTAGAGATGAGGAGGGACAAGGATGGCTATCGATGCTGGACTACCAGTAGGTAGTACATGATGTCATGGCTATATGCAGGGAGCCATGGGACTATCTCCTAGATATGGCAGATGTAGGTGCGGATGCGGCCTATAGGGTAGAGTGGCAGAGGTTTCCATTCCCTCAGTTTATTGTACTTGATGCACAATCGACAACATAGGGAGATGATGAAGATGACAGAGATGGAGGGGGTAGAGGAGGTGGAGGGAGAGTTAGGGAGACAAGATAGGGGTCTCGATCAGGTGGCCAAAAATGGCCATGGAGACAAGGTTTTGAGGATGAGAGGGATGATGTGACGAGACCATCTCGCTGACAGGTGGATGCTGGGCAGGATCAACCTATAGGGGGAGGAGGAGAGGATCTCAAGGTGATGATCCAAGTTTTGGAGACAAAGATGCAGCAGCTATAGATTACTATAGCCATGAGAGACCAGTAGCTGACTGATATGCGAGCCAAGATAGATCGGCGAGAGAGGGCAGCATAGGCTGATGCAACAGAGATCCGGCCAGAGGTAGCACGAGCTGCTTACTATCATGGGCTCTACATATAGGTTGTACCTGAGGGATAGAGAGCACCACTCTACTCTCAGAGGGTAGGAATGTTGGACATGGTACCTGACAGGGCAATGACACCACCTCCACCACCACCACCACCTCATGATGGGGTGAGTCAGACCTAGGGCTAGGATGATAGATGTATAGAGACATATCCTGGGACATTATCCAAATTTTGGATCCCACATTGTATTTGTATCATGAGATTTACTAGATTTTGTGATATATGTTGTGTACTTGTTCCACTTGTGATGGATGTTTCAATTTTTATATTGTCTTGTCATATTGCTCAAAATGTATGAAATATATGCTCATGTATAATCTCTCTCATAGATGTATGTTTAGTTCTCATGTGATGATATAGACTCATGTTTCTGAAAATGATCTCTTTATGATATAGATATTATGATAAGATTAACCCCTTGTGATGACAAGAAAAGGATGTGATGTGAAAGATAAGGAGTGAAAGACATGATCGAGAAAAGGAAAGGTGAGCGCAGTTGACCGACAAGTCCACGAAAGCTGACAAGGAGAGCTCTCTCCATATGCAAGATGTAAAACTAATCTAACATGAAACTAAAAATGCAAGCTACTATGAAAAGTGGTTTACTTGCAAGGTCACAAAGATTTTAGACTCTAATATTCATCATCGAGTGTTATTGGTAGCGTCACAAGATCATACAATACACACTAGTATGACTATGGGGATCTGAGTATGATCTATATTAGATAGATATGTGGGAATCCCACCTAGGCATCAAAGACATATAGGTTAAGATGACTAGTGCAGTGAGATTTCCTAAGTTTAATATGGCAAGATTATACTCGCATCGAGACACAAAGAAAGTCACGATGGCTATAAGTATGCACTTGTGAAAATAGTCAAGGATAATACCTTGTAGACCCTAATGTCAAGTGGAACAAGCATAAATGCTAATGACAGTTAGGACCAAAAAAATATACCCACAAGAAGAAAAAGCAATAAAACATGTCCTCATGCCCCCAGTCTTCTAGCTCAGCATCATCGAAAACTATTAGGGAGAGAACACTCATCAAAGAAAGCATCATAGACAACACACAAAAAAATAAAATCAAACAAGTCTCAGCGAGTTGAGTGTTTAAGTGCATGTGTGTAGGTCATAGAGTCAAACTTTGAGTATCACATCTGCCAGTGAGAAAATATCATATCATGCTAGATTGCGGGTAAGCTATCTGATAAGTGTTGAGAAACACTTGACGCTAGGGTAGTGTTGAAAAACACAGTTTGGGGTGGTGTTGAAAAAATCTGTTTGCAAGATGTCCTAAAGACCAACACATCCTAGAGACCAAAGCTAACATAGTTATGCCCCCTAGACAAAGACAAAGACCAATTCCAAACCAAGGCAACAAGGTCAAGGCATGATGGAGAAAGGCTAAGTGTCGAGGATGCATGCTAAGAAACAAGGGTGCAAAGGCCTCAAGTAGCGCCTGTTTTCAGGTTTTCACCACTTGGAGATTTTTTGATTTTTTGATTTTTTTTGTATTTTTGCTACCAAGGCACCTGTTTCCAAGTTTTCACCAAGGCACTTTTTCTATTTTTTTGAATTTTTTGCATTTTTTGATTTTTTTGTATTTTTTCAAGACTTTATATGCTTTTTAGGATTTTTTCAGCATCATATATGAAATTTTTTGAATTTTTTTTAGGATCAATAAGATATGCACAAGGATGCACCCAGATAGAATAGGCATTATGGATAGAACTTATTTAGGTGCAGAACATTAATAGGATCAAGGAGTTGTTCTCCCTCTAGATCAGATAGTAAATAAGCACTTGTCCCAAAAGCAACAGTAAGCCCTTTTGCTCTCTATGTTGTTGGTTCTTAGGGTTTTCTTGTAGGATAAGATCTCCCACTTGAAATTCTCTAGGGTGAACCTTCTTGTTGAATGCTTTGGACATACACTTTTGGTAGACTCTCATGTGATCAAATGATGCTTTACGCTTTTCATCTAGAAGTTCTAGTTCTTGGGGCCTCATGGTGCGGTAGTCTTCATCGGTAACTAGACCTTTAAGGGAAACTCTAAGTGAAGGAATCTCCACCTCTAAAGGTAACATTGCTTCAACAACATAAGTGAGGGAAAAAGGAGTAGCCCCTGTTGGAGTACGAATACTCATTCTATAGGTCCACAAGGCCGAATTTATCTATAGATGCCAATCTCTACCATTCTTGTGAACTGTTCTATGGAGAATTTTGAGAATGGTCTTATTCGAAGCCTTTGCTTGTCCATTTCCTTGTGGGAAGTAAATGGAGGACCAATGTTGTTTTATCTTGAATTTCTTGTAGAGATGTTTAAGGTCCTTATTTTTAAACTGACCTCCATTGTCAGTGATTATTTCAGAAGGCACTCCATACCAACAGATGATATGGTTCAAAATAAATAGAGAAACTATCTAGCCTAAGGCAACAGAAAGTGGGACAACTTCTACCCATTTGGTAAAGTAATCAGTAGCAGTGATGATGAATTTGTGCCCACCTGATGAGTTGGGATGAATCTACCCAACAAGGTCAAAGGCCCAGCACTGAAATGACCAATGAGAAATAGAAGGGATAAGCTCCCTACTTGGAGCATGTATCAGGTTACCGTGTTTTTGACACTTTTCGCATGATTTAGCAAAAGCTACTACATCTGTCTGCATGGTAGGCCAATAGTACCCCACCCTAAGCAACCTTCGGGCCATGGCAAGACCATTAGAATGTCCTCCACAAATGCCCTCATGAATTTCAACTAACGCTTGGTTGGACTCATCTTTTTCCAAGCACATAAGAAGTGTCCCATCTAAACCCCTCCTATACAGATCACCAGAGATAAGGGTGTGGTGAGAGGCATTTCAGGTTAAGTTTATTCATTCATAACGGTTGAAGGTTTTAGGGATAAGACCATCATGAAGGTATGAGTAAATGGCACCATAGCGGGATGACTCATGGCCAACAAGGGTACAAGCAACTTGGCTTTCTTGGGAGTCATAGATAGGGTAGCGTAGCTCTTCCACCAGGAATTAGAATCTGGACTCATGCTGTTCTAGTTGAAGAAGTGAAGCCAATGTAGCCATAGCATCAACTGCTTTATTCTTTGCTCTAGGGATTTGTTGAAATGTAACAAAGGTGAAATATCATCTCAATGAATCAACCATTTTCTTGTAGGGTACCAATTTTTCATCTTTTGTTTGGTATTCTTCATTAACTTGGTTGATAATCAATTGTGAATCCCCATAGATATGCAGCTCTATGATTCTCCACTCTATTGCCATTTTTAATCCATTTGTCAAGGCCTCATACTTAGCAATGTTATTTGTACATGGGAACAATAGTTTGTACGACTTAGGGATTGTGTACCCATGAGGAGAAACAAATAACACTCCTGCTCCTGAACCATTTTCCATGAAAGAGCCATCAAAGAACATCTTCCATGTTCTTGCAGTCATGTACATTATGTGCTCATCTAGAAATTCAACTTGAATTGGCACTTTATCTCAAATTGGAAAATCAGCCAGTTGGTCTGTAATGGCTTGTCCTTTTATAGCCTTATGCTCAACATACTCTATGTCAAATTCTGATAAGACCATCATCCACTTAGCAAGTCTACCTGTGAGAACAACCTTACCAAGCAAATATTTGAGAGGATCAATCTTTGCAATGAGGTGTATTGTATGCGCAAGCATGTAATGTCGCAACTTTTGGGAAGCAAACACCACTGCAAGGCAAGATTTTTCAATACTAGTGTAATTAACCTCATATGACACAAGAGTACAACTAATGTAATATATAGGTCTTTCTTTTCCAATATCATCAAGTTGAGCCAATAATGCCCCCAGGGAAGATTTTATTGCTGACACATACAATATGAGTGGTTTTCCTGGGATAGGAGGCATTAAGATTGGAGGATTGGCCAAGTATTGCTTGATTTGGTCCATGCTTTGCTAACAATCTTCATTCCAAACACATTTAACCCCTTTGTGCAAAGTCTTATTAAAGGGTTGAGCTCTATCAACTAGTTGTGAAATAAACCTCCTTATAGATTAAAGGCATCCCTAGAGACTCCTCATTTGGTTGATGTTTTTGGGAGGTGGCATATCCAATATTGCTTGAACTTTCTCTGGGTCCACCTCTATTCCTTTGGCTGAAATGATAAATCCTAGGATTTTTCTAGAGGTGACTCCAAATGCACACTTTTTGAGATTTAATCTTAGTTGAAACTGTTCCATACGATCTAAAATGACTTCCAAATTGCCTAAGTGTGTATTCCTTTTTTTAGATTTTGCCAAGGTGTCATCCACATAATCTTCCATATTCTTATGCATCATGTCATGGAAGATAGTTGTCATAGCTCTTTGATAAGTAGCTCTTCATTTTTTTAATCCAAATGGCATGACATTCTAGCAATAGGTTCCCCATGCGTAAGTGAATGCAGTCTTTTCCTAGTCTTCAGGAGCTATCTTGATTTGATTATACCCAAAAAACCATCCATCAATGAATAGATCTCATAACCCACGATCATGTCCACTATCATGTCTATGTTTGGAAGTGGAAAATCATCGTTTGGGCATGCTTTATTAAGATCTCTAAAATCTATGCAGACGCGAATGGACTTGTCATGTTTTGAAATTGGTACAATATTGGATATCCATTCGGCATAATCAATGGCTCTTATAAATCCTGCACTAAGGAGTTTTTCTAGTTCAGCTTTGACGAGAAGAGCTATGTGAGGATGCATTTTCCTCAATTTTTGTTTTACTGGTTTGATACCTGGAGCTATGGACAAGTGATGCATAATGAGATTAGTGTCCAAACCTAGCATGTTTGAGTAAGTCTAAGCAAAATTAATCTTCTTGTTCTGTAGGAACTTGGTATATGCTTCTTTTTCTTGTGTTGATAGAGACTGAGCCAAATGCACTATTTGTGGGGCCTCCTATGTACCCAAATTAACTGGCTGTGTAGGTTCGACAAGCATTGAAGATCTATCCTGAAAGTAACTTGGGAGATGATCAAGTACCTCATCCTTAGGTGCCTTGGAGAGGTTTTCACCCTCGGGTACATCTTTTATTTTTACTTTTTTCAGTTCTGACACCACCACATAGTGGTTTTCACCCCATTATGGGTGCCAAAAATGTACACACTAAATAGTGCACTTCTCTAAGTCATTACTTCCAAGAGAATTGATGAATGGGAAACCTTGAGAAAGAGACCTAGAGCTCCTTAGGCATGGAGTCACAAGGATGTTGATGGTGCTCTCAGCTAGAGCTATTGAAGCATGCAACCTTGCTAGTAAACCACACAATGGGAGATTCAAAGAGACAAGGGCAAGAATGCCAATATCTTCAAGAATCAAGAATGAAAATGCAATGCAACAATGCTAAGAATGAAGATGCAAGCTAAGCTATGGAAATGAAAGATAGAAGTGTTACAAAACCTTTCTAATTAAGCTATGTGAGCTAATCTAGAGCATAAAGGAAACTAAGCTAGAAATCATAAACATGAAGCTATGATGCAAGAATGAAACTAGAATGCAAGAATGATCTCCAAAGCTCCAAAGTCTCCAAGAAATCCTGCAGCATAAGATTAGTATTCAAAGTTGGGATCCTAGAATGAGAAAAGAGCTCTCCTTTTAAAGGAATTGAAAAGGAATGGACCATGGAGATTAAGAGGCAAAAGACTTAATCAAGGGTAGAGCTTGAAAGAGGAGCAATCCATGTGCACAAATATCCTCCAATGAGAAAATAAGAGTTGACTTTTGTATCCATATGAGACAAAAAGGCCTTTTCTCCTTTTTCTAAAATAGGAATAATGCTTTATTTGTGCAACTTAGGATAAGAGGAAAAGTGGGGGCTTTTTATTTAATAAAAGGGGAGGGAATTCCTTTTAAATAAATAAATAAAGACTTTAGGATAAAATGGTTAGCCCATAGAAAATAATCGAATAAATAATAAAAATAGGATTTGATCAAGGAAATTGATATAATTGAAAAAATGTTGATTTTTGAAAATATTGATTCAGGGATTTGATAAATTGCTGAATGAGGGTCCAAAGTCTAGGCGACCATTTTAGGGTGCATACATTTATGCTGTTCATTAGCAGATTAGTTTCATTTTGATTTATTTGAAATAGGTTGAGAACTAGGAGGAACAATCATAGGATCCTTCACAGGTTCTTTAGGAAGATCAATAGGATTATTAACCATAGGAAAAATAATCACAGGATCTTTGATAGGTTCAGTAAAAGGAACTTGATTAACAGAGCTAGAAGTCATAGTTAAAGGAGGTAGAGAAGGTGTAGGTAAAAGACCACGATTACGATCCCTAGGAGGTGAACTTAATTCAAGAATTTTATGATGTTTATAAGCTTGATATGATCGAAAAAGATTATCAGGTCGAGGAGGACATGAATTAGGTAATGAAGGCCAAAAGAAATCCAGAGCAACACAATCTCTAGGCTTGGAAGGTTGATATAGACTATGATTAATCATATTCACTTCTTCATTATGAATGAACTTAAGAAACTTATGGATAGGTGAAGTAACAACATGCATGTCAGTTAACCAAGGCAAACCTAGCTTAACTTGAAATTGATCATAAGTAGGAACAACAACAAAGGTAGTGTTCACAATTTTTCCACAAAGTTCAACTGGTAAAGTAATAGAACCAAAGGATGGATAAAGAAAACCATTGCAAGTTTGAATCCACACATTCGATGTATCATAAAAGTCATGTTGTAAGCTTTTCATAAAAAGATTTTCTTCAGTGATAACATTGACTAAGGATGTAGGATCAACAAGACAACCACGAGTAGGTTTCTGAGCAATCCTAGCAGCAATGTAAAGGGGACCATCAGGAGCTTTAATAGTCTCAGAATAATCAAAGGTAATCAAAAGTTCCCGAGGTCTTTTATTCTTAAATTGTTGTCGAGGTTCAGGTTGAGTTTTCATTTTAGATTTAGGTTTTGGTTGAGATTGAGATTGAACTTGAGGTTGAATCTGAGGTTGAGATTAAAGGTGAGGTTGAGGTGGAGATACAGATTGATCAACATGCTCCAGTTGATTAAAAACATGATTGAGATCATCCATCTTTGAATCATACACAATTTCCATAGCAGATGGTTGAGCAATAGTATTAGTATCATGCGTAGGTAAAGGGTTCATATAGATTTGAAGGTTCTGATTAGGAGGAGAGACAAATTTATTCCCTCTACTATCTAGATTATCAATAGATAAAGCCTTAGAATCAATTAGATCTTCAACCTTATCTTTTAAAGAATAACATTTCTTAGTATCATGACCATTCTGATGATGATATTGACAAAAAACATTTTGATCAAAAGATTTAGATGCAATCGTAGTAGATAAAAGAGGTCGAATAGGAGGTAAAGTAATCATATTATCAGCTAACAACCTATTCATAATAGCATGTAAAGATTCAGAAAGAGGAGTAAACATATAATTTAATAAAAAAGAAGTGGATGCAGAAGTGGCATTGTGAGATGCAACATCAACTTGATCAGCAACTGCATTCGCTTGTTTGTTTATCTTGACATAGTTGTTGAATTTTTGAAACTTGTTTGAATTAGGAGCAGCATCACTCTTATCAACTAGAATAGGAGCCATTGGAGTGTTGCTCTCAAATTGACTCACTTGTAATTGATAATGATGAAGCGTTGCACAAAGTTGTTGAAAAGAGGTAAATTTAGTAAGTAGAATCTTATCTCTAATATCCTTTTGCAAATTTGAAATAAACATACGTTGAATATCCATATCAGGAACATGATAGGAAATCTGAGCATACAAATGCTTAAATCTACCAACAAATTTAGTCAATTTTTCCTTAGCACTTTGTTTGCAATGCATCAAATCAATCAAAGACACTTGCGGGCCAATATTGTTTTGAAATTATTGAATAAAGGCATTAGCAAGTTGTGGAAAGAAATCAATATAATAAGGAGGCAAGGAACAATACCATTGTAAGGCCTTGTCATGGAAGGTTCTAGCAAACAGTTTGGCTAAAATCCTATGGTCATGAGCATAATCACTACAAAGGATTTGGAATGTTTTAACATGATGAATAGGATCTCCTTTTCCATTATAATTCTCAAGACGAGGCATCTCACCTTGCTGAGGAACAAGAGTACAAATGATGTCTCAAGACAAGGGACTTCCCATGTCACATGTAGGAATACTAAACTTTTTTTGAGTTAAGGAAGCAAGTTTTTGTTGTAAGGATGACACAGTCTGAGCCAAATTGATGATTGTTGAATCATTAGAGGAAATAGGAGGAGTGACAACATTAGACACACTAGGTAAAGTGTAAGAAGTTGTAGGAATAGAAGACACAACTAGAGGAACACTAGGAACTATAGTTGGAAGCGGGTTGGAATAAGTGAAAGGAACATTGTGATATGAAGGTTGTGATGTAGGAAGGGACATAGGAGGAACACTCATAGGAACAGAGGGAACCATCATAGTCACCAAAGGAGGAGTATAGATAGGAATACTAGGTAAAGGATTAGAAGGAGGTTCAACACTAGTGATAGGAGGAATCAACCCTAAATCTTGAGCTTCTTGAACTAAAGGTTTAACATTTGAATGCACAAGGTGAGTAATACCACACAAGAGGTTAAAACCTTGATCACTATCACAAAGAACTTTCTTAAGAGCCTCTATAGCTTGAATGGAATCTTGATTATGGTTCTCTTGAAGAAGCCAATTACCCATTTTATCAAGTTCAGTGGAAAGTTTTTGGACTTGCTTAGGAGGAACTCTTAAAGCGTCATCCTCATCATGAGATGAGTGAGAAGAGTTTTGCTCCATATTAGGATTGGAATCATGAAGAATCAAGTTATCATCTGAGATCCTAAGGAAAGGAGAGGAAGATTTAGGATCAAAGGCACCCATGAGTCTACAACTTCTTCTAACCAGAATGTTATAATTAGGACTAGTGGTAGTAAAGCTCATAAACCAATGTAATGCAAATGAACTAAACTAAGAACACATAAAGCATGAATATCAAATCTAATTAGCATGCAAGATCTAACACAAAGGAAAAATCTAATACTAACAAGATAAAAGGAAAGCACAATACGACATCCAATTCCACAAAAGAATAGTGAAGGTGAACACACACAATAAGACAAAGGGAAATCCAACACCAAAAAGAAAGAGAGCAAGCTAGTCGGGTTCACCAAAATGAATAGAGGTAAAATGGATTCAACTCTATTCAAATGAAAGGGGGGAAATATGAGATCTATTCTCAAACCCAAATTCCCAAAGAAGAGATCCAATTTGATCAACCAAGAGGTTAATACACAATCGAATCAATTTATGAAGAATATGGAAGAGAGAGAGAGAGTAAATCCAATATTTCCCTATGAAGGAAATTATGCTTGAAATATGGAATAATTGAAATACAAATACTAACCTCAAATTAGGGTAGAACTGGAAAATGTCAAATTTTGATGTCTGTGTATACTTTCAGGCAATTCTGCAACCTGTTCTAGACTGGAAATGCCGAGACAAAGAAAACCTAGAAATATTTCTCCAAGATGAGCTTAGGTCGGGTTTGACCCTCATAAAAGGTCAAATACTACATTATTTATTTCAAGTCCAATTCTGATTCTGTTTGCAGATCTTAGAAGTTTGTCGAAAAGGGTATCCAAATTCACTCTCAGATCTAAAATTCTGCACCTGTACTTATAAGAAAATGGGGGGTTTTTGTTGTATGGGGGGTTTGCCTTGGTCAACCCCAGTTTAGGAATTAACCTTGAAATTGAATTGAAATATGTTGTGCATAAACAAAGTAATTGAAACAAATCACCTCGCTTATGTTGAAGTCCTTGTAGAGGATTTGAATCCTCAAATCCATAAGTAGGAATGCTTCAATGGATGTAGGATGAACGTAGGATGTCTCCAATCAATGGCATTTGATCTTCAACACCAATCTTGACTTGATCTTTTCATATGAGAAGGCTTGAATGAATGTAGAAGGATGGATCATCAAAGGGAGCTCCAAAGATATTGAACCCTTCAATAGCTAACAATGGATCTCCTTGATGGATGGATGCTTGAACACTTGAATGCTTGAAGACTTGCTTGAATGATTTAGAGCTTGCAATGAAAAATTGATATGAATCATGGATGTGAATAATGGATGTTAATTGCTTGATTGTGGATGAGAAAATGAGAGAGAAAGGCCTCCTTTTATAGTGAACTAGGGCACAATCCTCTAGAGGGGCCACCTTAGAGAATTAAATCCCAATTAGGTCCTAACCTTTAGAAAACATACCTAGATTAAATGCAATTAGAGGATTTACCATCCTGAAACCCGAAATGGCCAACCCAGAGGTGGGAAAATAAATATCTGAAAAGCCCGATGCCCAAAAATCAAAGAAATTGGAAATTTGAATAAGGGGGAAAAATCAAGGTTGCACCTGACCTAGTCAGGTTCAAGCTCAATCTTGACCTAGTCAGGATCAACCTCGAATTTGACCCTGGGCCCAGATTCAGTCAGAACCAGGTCAGGAGGTCTCGGGGATGCCCAAAAACCTAGAAATGATATCAGAATAGGAGAGAATGCCAAGGATTGACATAAAATCCTATGATTACTGTGATGAAGGCTAGAAGGACCTATTTCTAAATCCTACCTATAAAATAGAGCCATGGAAGAGGGGAAATTAAGGAGAATCCTTGGGATCCTAACCCTAATTTCACCTAGAATGAAGAAATCAAGTGCAGGGAAGAAGTGGAAAGCAGGGAGAAAGCCAAATACATGCAAAGATCTGATCAGGGTGCTTAACATGACCACAAACCACTTACTCAGAGGGATAAACACTCTTAACATGGAAGTGCTTCCATTTTAAGATGATGCACATACCTTAAGAATTGTATGATAAAGTTTCTGCTAGATGGACCTATGCACTCAAAATGAGAAAAGGATGAGAGAAAGGTCACTCATTTTGGTAAGATCTAACTATTTTGTTGTTGAAATTGATGAAGTTGTTAGAATAATTTTAGAATAATTGAGAGGGGGAGGTGAATCAGTTATCCTCAGGTCCAGATGTACCAATTCAACTTTTAAATACTTCAACCAACTTAGATCTACTCAACAATCCACTCGATCTATATAACATATAACTAGTAACATAAACTTGCAGTCCACTATCCAAAAGTAATCAACTTGCAAAATATAAAACAATTAACACATCAAATAAAATTCACACAAGTATGATGCTAGGATTTGACATGGAAACCCAATTTGGGAAAAACTACCAGTAACATGCTACCAATTTTTCAGTCATCTAAAGTGAGCTATGTGAGGAGCCAACCTTGTTAAAGGTTACAATACACACTATTAGGTGTGAACCTATTAAAGGATTTAATCACCATGTCAGGAGTGGCCTTGTTAGAGGACTTAAGAACATCCCATTAGAATGTCACCTTCATTAAAGGGTTTACAAATGACTGTTAAGTCAACCTTGATTAAAGGGTTTAAACTAATATAATGGTTAGAAATTAACAGTAGGTTTTGATCTGAAACATATACCTCACTTTGCAAATATAGATATAATGTAGCTCATATGCTGATCTACTGACTGGTCTTCATTATCATCTCCATCTGTAATCTTCTTGGAAACCCCTCAAGAAATCACCACAACTCTTCTCAGCTCTTCAAAGCTCTTCTTAGCCTTCTGCTTAGGTTTGCCAATCAACAAAGTCAACCTTATGCATAACCCATAATTAGGTCATACTTATACCTCCTTGATTAGGTAGTTTAATCTTTTGCCACTTAATCATCTCCGTAGATCTTAGGTTTAAGTCAGATTCATCGAATCCTTCCAACATTTCATTCTCCCTCTGACCTTCTAGATACTTCTCAAAACTTCTCCTTGAATCCATGCATAAAAATGATTTACCATGCATAAAATACTCCAAGTCATTCATCCTTGTCTTCAACATGTTTTACATATTCCAACAATTCAATTGTGATGGCTAGGAATCTCAATCTCTTCACAAACTATAAAATTCTAACACTCGGTCATCATTGTGTTCTTCTGCTCGGTCATCAATGGATAACTTGGTCATCACTAAAATTGTTCTTCTTGGAAATCATTATCTTTACTCGGTCCAATTTCTTTGATACTTGGTAATTATTGATGCTCGGTCGACACTATATTTTCTCAGCTTATACTGGTGCTCGATAAACACTAGCATCACTCGACTTATATTTAAGTTCCTTAATCTTCTGCTCTTTTTCTTAGTGAAGCGTATGCTTTCATAATTTATTTCCTCATTTATTCCATGCTTCAAGCCATCTATCTTCTTCAATTAGTGTTAAAGATAAAAAAAACATATTACCTTTCCAATGTGCCAACTAATCAAGTACCCATTGTAATCTCTCATAACTCAACCTCTTCACTAGGTCTTCTTGTTATTTCCTCTTCTCAAATCCTCTTCATCAATCAAATTATATGGTACTTTACTAGATAAAAACTATCTCACCAATTAAGGTTTGACATCAATGAAAATATAACGATCATTTCAATTGTAGTTTCCAACAATCTCCCTCTTTGGCATTGATGGCAACACCATATGCATAGTTACCATACAATCCAAAAATTATGTATTGAAGCAACTTCTATCAATTCTCTCTATGATCAGATCTTCATGTTAATATCCTTATCTTCATTATGATTCTCATCCAATCAGCTCCCTCTTGGATAGATCTCTCCCTCTTTTTTCTGTGGATCAATTTTACTGAATCTCTCTCATCTATGAATTTCTCCCTTATTTTCTCTGAATCTCTCCCTCAACTATTCATGGTAACTTCTATTGAATCTCTCCCTCTTTGAAAACAATGCCAAAGACATTTTCAACTTTCTCATTCATCTTCACCATGTAGAAATCTTTATGTCAGTTCTCTGAACTATATACTCCCTTTGTCATCTTGCTTATGAGTGATCAACATCTTGTGCTTTACTCTTCAGAACTTTAGGCATTTCCTAAAGTGTGACCTTCTTACATCAATTTGTTAGATATTATAAGTAATACATTTGATGCAATACTACTATATGATTTAGGTATCCTTAGTTATGGGAATCACCCCTAATTTACCTCTTAGATTCTCATGTGCATCCTTAGGTAAAGATTTAGTGAATATATCTACTAACTACTCCTTTGTATTCACATACTCCAGTCTCACTTCTTTTTCTTGAACTAACTCTCTCAAGTAGTGATACTTGATAGAAATATGATTGGTCTTAGTGTGCATTATATGATTCTTTGATATATTGATAGCACTTGTGTTATCATAGAAAATAAAAATTGGCTTAGTGATATCTTCCTTCATACCTTTCAATAATTTCTTGATCCACACTATGTTTGAAGAATTAATTGTTGCTTCCATATATTCAACTTCTGTTGTAGATTGAGAAATGCAGTTCTATTTCTTGCTTGTCCATGAGACTAATCTCTTTCCTAGAAAGAATGCACCACCACTTTTACTCTTTCTATCATCCACATTTCCTTCCCAATCTACATCAGTATAAATTTTCAGTTCAAAATTGTCATTCTTCTTGTAATACAATCCATAATCCTCTGTTCCTTTTAGATATCTCAGTATCCTTTTTACTGCCATCATGTGATTCTCCTCAGGATTGGCATAAAATCTTGCAACAATCCCAACTGCTAATGCAATATCTGGTATGCTGTGAACAACATATTGTAGCTTTCCAATCATTGACCTATACAAGGTTTGATTTACTTCTTCATTTTCATCACTCTATGATAGTTTCTATCTAGTAGCCATGGGTGTACTTACTGGTCTTGAGTCCTCCATGCAAAACATTTTTAGTATCTCCTTGATACATTTAGATATAGTAATGTGGATACCTTTCTTCATCTGATAAACTTGAAAACCAACAAAGAATTTGATCTCTCCAAACATAGATATCTCAAATTCAGTTTTCATCTCATTTGCAAATGTTTGGCACAGTGCATCTTATCCTCCAAATATGATATCATCAACAAATATTTCAGCTAACAATGTCCCTTTACCTTTTTTGGCTTTCAAGTACAAATTTCTATTTTCATTTGTTCTAGAAAATCCAATTTTAACCAAGTAATTATGCAATCTTTCATACCATTCTCTAGGGGCTTGTTTCAATCCATACAATGCTTTGTGTAACTTACAAACAATGCTATTCTTGCTTGGATAAAAAAATCCTTCTAGTTGTTCAATGTATATTTCTTCTTCCAGTATTGCATTCAGAAAGGAAGATTTTACATCCATCTAATACACTTTGAATCCTTTGTAAGCTGCATATGCAAGTAGAGTTCTAACTCCTTCCAATCTAGAAACTGGGGCAAATGTCTCTCCATAGTCAATGCCTTCTTTTGCATATCCTTTGTATACCAATCTAGCCTTGTTCCTTGTGACTTCTCCATGCTCATTCAACTTGTTTCTGAACACCCACTTGGTTCCAATAAAATTCTTGTCCTTTGGTCTAGGTACTAGTGTCCAGGTTTTTTTCTTCTCTATTTTCTCAATTTCTTCATTCATGGCTTGAATCCAATGTTCATTTTCCAAAGCATCTTTCACTAATTTGGGCTCAAATTCACATAACAAGAATGTTTGCTTTTTCAACTTATTTCTTGTCATGACTCTTGAATCTTTTGCTCCAATAATTTGATCTGGTTTATGATGTCTTCTCACATATTGTGCTAATGTAGGCTCTATTCCCCCTTCTTTTTTCTATTGTTCTTTAGGTTCATCTTGTATAAGTTATACAAATTATAGGAAGTTTACCTTTGAATTTTCCTTTTCCTCTCAATAGTGTTCTAGCCATTAGTTCCTCAAGATCATCAAGACCATCATTAGAGGTGTCATTGTCTCTGTTCACACATCTTTCTTTTCCTTTCTTAGACTTTTGAAGAACCAATTGAGATTTGAATGCAGATTCAATATTATGAGTAGTGAAATTATCAAAATTTGACAATTCAAAAGCAGTAAGTCTACCAACCGGACCTTCCAAAGTTAAGTTGTTACCAGGAGCACATCTTAGTTCTTGTATTGTAGAAACTCTAATAGTATAAATAGGAAGTAGGGTTCTAAAAAAATTACTAATAACAATTTCATCATCAATATTTCCATTAGCTCCTCTAATAGCATTCACAACTTCTTTAACTCTGCCACAATATTGAACAATTGTCTCACCTTCTAAAATTATCATTTCATCAAAATTACCTCTCAAGATTTTAGATTTGGCTCTTAGTACATTTGTTTCTCCACCATAGATGGTTGACTATGTGTCCCACATTTTCTTTGCAGTGGTAGAGTCCTTGATGTCTTCAAATTTAGGATAACTTAGGGTTGATGCAATCTCCAACATTGCCTAGTTGTGTTCTTGCTTTTCCTTCATCTGCTGAGTTATTAGAGGTGTTGGTACTAGTATGTATTCATGTTCCATATAGTATTTTTTTTATGCATCTCCAATTCTAGCTAGGTGTAGCTTCATCAAACTTTTCCATGCAGGGAAGTTCTCCTTATTCAGATTTGGTAACTCCTTTTTGTACATATTGATCTTTAGTTCCAAGTACCTTCAAAATTTTCCTTACAAGAACCATAAGATCTGATACCAATTGTTAGAATGATTTTAGAATAACCGAGAGGGGGAGGGGGGTGTGAATCAGTTATCCTCAGGTCCAAATGTACCAATTCAACTTTTAAATACTTCAACTAACTTAGATCTGCTCAATAATCCACTCGGTCTCTATAACATATAACTAGTAACATAAACTTGCAAGCCATTGTCTAAAATTAATCAACTTGCAAAATATAAAACACTTAACACATCAAATAACATTCACACAAGTATGACACTAGGATTTAACATGGAAACCCAATTTGGGAAAAAGCACCAGTAACATGCTACTAATTTTTCACTCTTCTAAAGTGAGTTATGTGAGGAGCCAACCTTGTTAAACATTACAATATACATTGTTAGGTGTGACCTTGTTAAAGGATTTAATCACCCTATCATGAGTGGCCTTGTTAGAGGACTTAACAACATCCCATTAGAATGTCACCTTGATTAAAAGATTTATAAATGACTGTTAGGTCAACCTTGATTAAAGGATTTCAACTGATACAATGGTTAGAAAGTAACAATAGGTTTTGATCTGAAACATACAACTCACTTTACAAATACAAATCCAATGTAGCTTATATGCTGATCTACTGACTAGATTTGATTATCGTCTCCATCTCTAATCTTCTTGGAAACCCTTCAATCAATCACCACAACTCTTCTCAGCCTTCTTCTTGGGTTCGCCAATCAACATAATAAACCTTATGCATAACCCACAATTAGGTCATCCTTATACCTCCTTGATTAGGTAGTTTAATCTTTTTCCACTTAATCATCTCTATAGATATTAGGTTTAGGTCAGATTCATTGAATCCTTCTAACATTTTGTTCTCCCTCTAACCTTCTAGATACTTCTCAAAACTTATCCTTGAATCCATGCATAAAAATGGTTTACCATGCATTAAATATTCTAGGTCATTCATCCTTATCTTCAACATGTTTTAAATATTCCAAAAATTCAATTGTGTCAGCTAGGAATCTCAATCCCTTCACAAAATGTAAAATACTGACACTCGGTCATCACTGTGCTCTTATGCTCGGTCATCACTAGATAACTTGGTCATCGCTAAAACTGTTCTTCTTGACAATAACTATCTTTTCTCGATCGAATTTTTGATACTCAGTAATTAATTATGCTTAGTCGACACTATATTTTCTCAGCTTATAGTGGCGCTTGGTCAACCCAAGCATCACTCAACTTATAATTAAGTTCCTTAATCTTTTTCTCTTTTGCTCGGTCAAGCCTATGCTTTCAGACTTTCTTTCCTAATTTCTTCCATGCTTCAAGCCAATTGTCTTCTTCACTTAGTGTATAGATAAAAAACATATTACCTTGCCAATGTGCCAACTAATCAAGTACCCATTGTAATATCTCATAACTCAACCTTTTCACTAGGTCTTCTTGTTATCTCCTCTTCTCAAATCCTCTTCATCAATCAAATGATATGGTACTCTACTAGATAGAAACCATCTCACCAATTAAGATTTGACATCAATAAAAATATAACAATTGTTTCAATTGTAGTTTCCAACAGAATCCTTAAAAAAATATGCAAATAAATTTTTAATGAAGGCTAGAGCATTCAAGATTCTTCAAGGGAAACTGCAAGAGGTAGATGATGAAAGAAAAAATATATGGACTAAAATCCTAAGTCTAGCAAAGCAGACTGAGGCAAATGCATCAGTAGTTGAAACCAAGAAAATTCAACTGAGCATACAAGTAGAGGAACCAATAAATGTTGAGGATGAGACAATCCACACCTTAGATACTAAGCAACCCGAGGAAACTAATGCAGAAGAATTAATAACTACTACTGATAATGTAATGGAAGGAATCCCAAAGATGTTGACTACTCTAGGGGATGAAAAAATATTGATTTAAGATATTACAAGAGGCAACCCCGATGATGAGGCCAAATAAGATGATATGATAACCAGTGCTACCGAGAATGTTGGTGAAGAAGAAGCATTTGAGGTAGCCTGAGAAATGGTACTAGGTAATCTACCTATACTGGTACAAGCTATTGAGATAGCTACCAAGACACAAAATGAGAACACTCCACCTGAGAAAGGAACAGATAAAAATGAAGATAAGGGTGAGGAAACTGGTACGGAGACCAAGCACAATGGAGGAACTACACAAGGTGAAGCTCCTACTAAGACCACTAATGTGGAAAAATATGTACAAGGAACACAATAAGAGACAATGGTAGACACTTCTACCATCGACAATAGGTCACAAGCCCATATACCAAAAATTCTAGAATCAGTTACTGGGAAACATAAGGAAGAAGAAAACTCCACTAAGCCACCAAAGGAAAATCCCAAGCACAAGGCTCAACTTTATATTGCACAATCACCATCATCTAGTGTGCAAGACAAGAAGAAAAGAAAGAGAGGAAGTAAGGGTCCGGTCACACTTGATGAAATAATAGAAATACCAACATGTGACCTGAGGACACTTGACTCTGAAGCTCTCAGGAAGTGTGGAGAGCTATGCACCTAAAAAGTAGCTCAAGAAAAGCTGAGACAAGAACAAAAGAACACAAAGGTGCTAGAGGATGTCGAGGAGATCCTAATGCAAGTTTCTCCAGATGTCAATATTGATGAATCATCCCCCATCATTGAACAACTTGCACTACTCACCAAGACTATCAATGGCCCCACTATTGATGCTAAGCAGATGATTGAAGAAAGAGCCAAACAAAAGATTCAGTATAAGTTAACTGAAAAGATCATCGAAGCAATGGTAGTGAATAAGGTAAAGCTTTCAGAAGTTGTAATAGATTTGGAAAGAATTATAGAAAAAGTCATTACAATTTTGAAATAGCTATGCACTCTAGATTACTTCACTACCGAGGTTAGTGAAATGATAATAAAATTAGATGAAAATCTAAAATATAGTGCTACTAGTCTAACAACCAAGAAACATGCATTTCAAGTGCATTATTCAAAATTTAAACACATACACCGGTTAAGACTAGAGTTGAGAAAGAAGAGGACCGAATAAGAGAATGGGTAGAGCTATAGACCGAATTACTACCACATTTGGAAGTGATACAAAAATATGTGACAAGGGAAAAAAAAATTATTGCCACCCCTAAGATCTCAGTCACATAAAATATTTTTGATATGCATGCACAAGTGAGCTTAGAGCAGTTGGCTCTAGAAAATCTTAAGGAGGAATGGGAGAAACTTATGGATAAACTCAAGAAAACCCATCCTAATATTTTTGACAAATTGTAAGTATATTCTTTGTCATTATTTTCAAAAAAGGGGGAAACATATGTATATATACCGAGAGCATGTTCAAAGGGGGAGTCACTGAGTGAGTCACTGAGTTTAGATATTTTTGGTTTTGTAAAATTTTCAAGTTTAAAATTTTATAGTTGGCATACACATATACGTTTTTGATACTAATGCCAAAGGAGGAGAATGTTACTCCTAAATGGATCAAGAGTTGTCATTAGTATTCATTTGTATAGTCAGTAAACATAGCAAGACAATTTAGTTGGTTATAACTACATAGTAGTCACCGAGAATAGAGGTTACTGAGTACACAGGATTACCAAGCACCAATATATACCGAGACTGAGAGAAAACATTTACCGAGTAATCTAGAGTTCACATAAAAGTTTGGAATGGCACATAGTTCAAGGTGAACAACTTTTTGCCGAACAAGAAAATGGTTTACCAAGATCGAGGTGAATATTTATGTAGATGTAATCATTTAATGAATGATGATTCCTATGTAATGATGATATAGGTTAATCATATGAACCATTGATCTTAGGTTTTCTAAGATGATATAGAACCCTAATTAGGTCAAATCAGTCAAATATAAGTATTGTTAAGATACCATTTTGACATGCATCATCAAGAAGTAGCCACACTCAAGGACAATTGAAGATCAGATAGGGTTTTGATTAAGGATTTTGATAGAGCATATAGTTTATCAGAATATATGTAAGGCTACCGAGTAGTACATGAGGACATATTCATCACAACAAGGTGATATCATTATTATACTTAATGGATTTGATATTAGCAATTTGAGTTTTATTTCATACATATCATACATCACTATTACTCTCTAACAATTATAGCAGACTCAAAATCTCCTAACATAGTGGACTTAATAGTTCTTTATAAAATCTCCTAACTGAGTGAACACTTGCATAGTGTTGCTAAAATCCTCTAACCAGGTAGATCTAGCTAATCTTTTTGTTACTCCTAACAGGGTAAGATCACCACAAGTGATCAATCTTTGTAAGCCTTAATTGGCAACTTTATTTTTGTAGTAGTGAAGCTTTGTGGGTTCCATCCCCACCATATTTTTTAGCTTCTAACAAGAGTTTCTATGATGCCAAAATACACATGTCATGTGTATTGAAGTTTTGATGCATGAGCATCTTGGGTCTTGAGCAATCTTGCATCAGGAAAAATATTTCCTATTTTCCTGTACCTATCTGATGTTTGTTTTGTAGCCATTGCTAATGTTGGTTTATTTCCTTGCGAGGAAGACCTAATCTTGAGCATTATCCTAAGAGAGCACATCCTAATTTATTTGGATCTATAAGTTATCACCATTTTCCTTGGGTATTGATTTTCTGCCAGTTTCGCATGAAACATGGAGTATTTAGCCTTGCGCGGTTCCTTATGAGGAAATTGGATCTTGCAAAGTTCAGGATATGTTCTTGGATCACGTGTGGACCTTAATGTAACTTCACAACATGTTGTGTTACTTCTTTTTTAGTTTTTGGTTTCTCTCCCTAAGTGGACCTATAATGTAATTAAATGCCTGACTCGCCGACTTGTGGCTTTGCTAGCTATATATTTGGAGCTTGGGTTGACGTAGGAGGAAAGTGAAAGTAGTAGTAGACTATCATAGCATAAATGAGAAGATTGTAAAAGAGATATGATGCAAGTTGTGATATTGTTTTCATAATTCTTTGTATAAGGCTGAAACCCAGAAGGCCTCACAACCGGGCATGTTGATGATTTTATGATAATTGTACCAGTGTGGTTGCCATTTTCCTTGCCTTATATCTATTGTGTTTATACTATTGTATGTGATTCCTATATTTCTTTTATGTGTAACTTTGAGTAGGGCTTGTTCGTGGGTTTAAGTAGAGTCAATTCCCCTTGATTCTGCCTTCACCTTCCTTTCCCTTGTGTCAAGTGGTATTAGAGAGAGTTCTTTCTTGAGGATTGGATCATGGAAAACCTTATTGGATTGGTTGTAGGGTGGCGGATATGAGATCTGACCTATAACTTGCTGAAGGTTATGATCTTGCTGGAACCTGATTGTCAAGATGGTTCAAAGTAGAGGAAATGATAATGCTATCATGGATATGTTGAGGCAAATTGCAACTAGGCTTGAAGCTGTAGAGATAGCCCAGAGAAGAGGCACACATCTTGAAGATGTTAGTGATGAAGAAGAAGCAACACCTAATCCTGAACCTGAAGTTGAACATGATGAGGAAAGACTCTTGAGAGTTTTGTCTAAGACTAACTACAGACCTGCAGTTGAAGTTACTTGTTATGATGGAAGACTTGAGACTGATATACTTTTGGATTGGATCTCTGAGATGGATAAATACTTTGACTATGAAGGTACTCCTAAAAATAAGAAGGTTAAGATAGCAATCACAAAGTTGAAAGGTCATGAATCTCTTTGATGGGATCATTTGCAAACTGAGAGATAGAAGAGAGGAAAAGAAAAGATCAAGAGATGGATGAAGATTCTTGGAAAGATGAAGAAGAAGTTCCTTCCAGCCGATTACCAAATTAATTTGATGAGAAAGATGCAAAATATGAGACAAAAGGACATGAGTGTGAAAGAATATACTGAGGAATTTTATAAATTAGATATCAGATCTGGACATGTGGATGATGAAGTTGAGAAGGTGGCTAAATACCTAAATGGCCTAAGGACATCGATTCAAGATGAGATCTGTTATGTTAAAATAGATAGTGTGGAAGAAGAATACCAATTTTCTTTGAAGGCAGAAGAACGATTGACAAAGAGACATGAACAAAAAAAAAGACGAAGAGGTGGAAGACTTCAGAGAAGTAGAGGTAGATCTTATGGAGAACGTAGCAGATCTATCAATGTAGTACAAGATAAAGGATGGAAAGATGAACCTACTGGTAGAAGAGGTAACTACTCTAGAGGTAGCTATACTAGTTACTCTAAGAATAACAATAGTGGGAAAAGAGAAGAGAAATCTTGGTTTAGAGGTACTTGTTACAAATGTGGTGAAGAAGGATATAGGGCATTTGAATGTACTAACTCTGGAAAGAAGACTGGAGGTAATAGAAGAAATAATTTGGCTTGTGAAGAAGTTGAGGAATTGTCTAATGAACTTGAACATGGTGAGAACTTGATGCTAAGAAGGATCTTATGGAATGAAGAAGCTGATGAGGAACCTAGTTTGAGGAAAAGTCTATTCCAAACCAGATGTAAGATCGCTGATAAATGTTACAAGGTAATCATTGATAGTGGAAATTCTGATAATTTGGCATTTGAAGAGTTGGTTAACAAATTGTAGTTTTAGAGATTGAGACATCCTAAGCCTTACCATATTTCTTGGATCTAGAAGGAGCATAAACTACTTGTAAGTGACAATGCCTTATTAAATTCAAAATTTGGAATTATCATGATGAAGTCTTGTGTGATATTATGCCTATGGATTGTTGTCATATTATTTTGTTTAGACCTTGGCAGTATGATAGGAAAGATTTGCATGATGGTAGATTGAATCAATATACTGTTGGTTCCTGAAAAGGATTTTACACTCTGAGAGACACCAATATACCCAAGACTTATTTTGAGGAGGGGTTAGTTCCAAATATGGGGATATCAATAGGTAACAAGACCAACTATAGGTACAAGATTTCCCTCTTCACTTCTGGCTCTACAAAACCAAGGTGGGTGTACCTAATCCAATAACATATGTCATTTTTAGGACTTTAAACTGGATTGAACAAAGCAAATGATAGTAAGAAAGTATTGAATAATAACCCATCATTCATTGACTCTCCATTTCTATGGTGGAACTGAAACCATGTAACCATGAACATGAAAGGATGGGAAGGATTTTGATTTAGCTTTCTTGCAGAATGTAAAAAACCATGCCACACTTGTAACACCACAAGAGGTACTAGTTTTTGATCAGTGCCTTATCCATTGGGTATTATACCTAAAGAACACACAGAATACAAGAACAACTACTATATTCATCAAAGATTCCAAGCCATAAACATAGCAAACTAGACTCTTACACTACTTACAAACATCTTTCCTATTGAACCAAATGAATCTATGCTTCACTTAGAGACTTTTAACCTGATCCTAGATCAAGGCTGAGAGATAAAACATATACATAGATAAACTCTGAGCAATGAATCAGAAAATCCAAAACTCAAGAAGTAAAACCAAAGGAGAGATATGAGAATGAGAAGCTATATTAAGTATGAGGATTCAAATCCTTGTATTCTAATTTGATTCAGGAAATAACTTAGACAATATGCAAAAGATGAAAGCAGGCTTTTCCCTTGTGTTGATACAACTAGCAAAAAGTGTTACATTCTGGACTGAGGATGCACATTTGGCTTTTCAGCCTCTTGTGTTCAAGAATTTTCAACCAGCCAATAACTCCTTCTAAATGATCCATAAAATCCTTTTACAGAAACAAGGATTACAACAAGAAAAAGATCATTTAGGGAAAAATTCAAACTTCAACAACTAGATACAACAAGAAATAAAAGTAGACAAGAAAGCCTGAAAACCCAGGAAGGATCATATCAAATCTGATGTACAATTATTTGGGTTTCATAACCAAGGCTTATTGCATTTACAATTTGAACTGATTTCTTGTTTTAGAAAAATCAAAATTAAATTCTAGGACCACCCAAAGAAAACCTACGTGTACCGGGCATGGAAACAATTGGCATTCATTAAAACTTAGCTGCCCTTGTCAAAACATCAGTCCTCTGCATTTAAACCGACATGAAACTCATGAAGAAAATTAGATTCAGGAGGCTACCAATATCATACTCATCAATTATTTACCTACAACTATCCCAAAGAAATCAAACTAATCTGGCCTTGTCATACTTGGCCCATTGCTACAAAATCCAACAGAAACCCTGGCAAAAGATTTAAATTCTGGCAGCAATGGTTAAGTGATCAAGTTTAAAAAATGGCTATCGATCATAGTCCTTCCTGACACATCGGGCAGCTCACATAAATCATCACAATAGTCAACTTGGCTTTGAAATTACCCAGACACATCATCATTATCCGAAACTAATCAGAAACAAGCACCTCAGCATGACCTGACAACTGGACCCATCACTTTATCGATCTTTAAAACAAGACCGTTGATCTTCACTTAAGAAAGAATCAACGACTATCACAATATCACATTGGTTAATACCTCGTGCATCTTTTATTCATGACAATATGACAACCGTTAGATCAACTCACATCTGACATCCCCTTTAACATGCTGTAACCCTCAGCCTCACTGACAACCTCCATGTCACCATCCTTCATGACCAAATAGAAACATGTACCACTGCAACACCTGGCATCAGACCCACCTAGACCTCAATCTTTATCTATTGGAAGATTGGACGGTTATCACAAAATCACGATCATTATCTTTCAAGAACTTTTTCTTTGCGATTATGCGACGACCTTCGATCTTGATCAAAATTTAACCGACCACGTAGCCTTAAGAAACTGGGCCCACCTTGACAGGTGTCATTCATTCGCAACCCCACAAGAAGGAAACTGTTAGTGAAGTCAGGCTGAGGCGCAATGACAATCATCAATCAAATATCATCGATGGTCTAGATTTAATCCTCAAAACCTTCAAACTTTAACTCAATCTAGATCACGAGATCATGGGACTGAATTATTTGCTTGATCACCGAACCAAAACCTTAACCCTGGTTACATCTTGAGATCACACGCTAGTCATTGATCAAGATCAACATCGACGGTCCTCACTCAATCTCTAAATGCTAAGTGCCTTGGCCGTTTCATCTGGAGAATCAGTGACTGAAGGAAAATATAACTGCCCACCAGGTCACTAGATGTTAAGCTATTGACCACCAGGATCAGGAGACCATGTGAACACCTTAGTTGCTAGATCGTTGAATAGAAAGATAACTGCCCAGGCTAGGAAATAAAACATGTGCATAAAGGGGATCCAAGTGGCCTGAAAAGGGTAATGAAGAAATAGAAAAGGCTAGGGTTTTGGACATAGATAAATTTCATGAAGCCCTGGACATGGATTTAGACCTATTTCTGAGACCTTCAAACAACCATATCTTTCTGGTTTCTATGTTTTAGCACATGTGATCTGAAATGGAGCTTGGTGATACCCTGAACTATCCTTGGCTAAGTTTGCAAGCTATAAAACATTATAGATCTTCTTCGCATATCTGAACAAGTTGTAGCCAGGGTAAGACAATTTTCTTAGGGTTCTTACAGGATAAGACCATTTTCTTAGGATTTTGGCTATGATAGGAAAATGGGCTAACATATACTATTTGGATGGATGGGAAGAAACAAATATTGTTGCCTTTAGTAGAAAAGTTTGAGGAAAGTGACAATACTATAGTCAAAGTATGTTTGGTTGAGGGTAAAAAGTTTGTAAGAGAATTGAAAGAACAAATTTGTTTGTTATGCTTTGATTCCAAGAAAAACTGAGAAACAAGATGAGTTAGAACATGCACATGAGATTGAACCTTTGTTGACTGAATTTCATGATACCATTTGTGATAATGTACCTGATGGTTTACCGCCTATGAGAAGTATAAGTCATTGTATGTATTTGATACCTGGAGCTAGTTTGCCTAACAAAACACCACATAGGTTAACACCTGATGAAAATATAGAGTTGAATAGACAAGTGCAAGAATTACTTGAGAGAGGTTTGATTAGGGAAATTTTGAGTCCTTGTGTAGTACCTGCTATGTTAGCACCAAAAAAGAATGGGGAATGGAGAATGTGTACTGATTCTAGAGCTATAAACAAAATAACAGTAAAGTACAAATTTCCTTTGCCTAGGATGGATGACATAATGGATAGTTTGAGTTGAGCGAAGTATTTCAAAAAGATTGATTTGAAAAGTGGATATCATTAGATTAGGATTAGAGAAGGGGATGAATGGAAAATTGCTTTTAAGACTAATGAAGGTTTGTATGAATGGTTGGTTATGCCTTTTGGTCTGACTAATGCACCTAGTACTTTCATGAGGCTGATGAATGAAGTTTTGAAAAGATTCTTGGGTAAGTTTGTGATTGTGTATCTTGATGACATTTTGATATTCAGTAATAGTAAGGAAGAACATCTTGAACATATCAGACAAGTATTGCAGAAATTGAAAGAAGAAAGGTTGTTGGTTAACTTGAAGAAATGTTCATTTATGAAAGAAGGGATTGTGTACCATGGTTTTGTAATTTCACCTGATGGATTGAAGATGGATCCTAAGAAAGTAAGAGTTGTACTTGATTGGCCTACACTAGAGAATGTTGGAGAGGTAAGATCATTTCATGGATTGGCAAGTTTTTATAGGAAGTTTATCAGAAATTTCAGTTCTATTTGTAATGCTATGAATAAAACTATGAGAGGAGATAAAAGGGATTTCAAGTGGACACATGGAGCACAAAAGAGTTTTGAAACTTTGAAACAAAGAATTGCAGAATTACCTACACTTTCTTTGCTTGATTTTAGTAAAGTTTTTCAAGTTGAATGGGATGCTAGTGGAAGTGCAATAGGAGCTATTTTGAGTCAAGAAGGAAGACCTGTAGCTTTCTTTAGTGAGAAGTTGAATGATGCTAAGAGAAAATATTCAATTTATGACCAGGAATTCTATGCTATTGTTCAAGCTTTGAAGAAATGGAGACATTATTTGATGCCTAAGGATTTTGTGTTGTATACTGACCATAAATCTTTGCAGTATTTGGGAAGTCAAAATAAATTGAATCAGAGACATATGAAGTGGGTTGAGTTCTTGCAGAATTTTTCCTTTTCATTGAAGCATAAAAGTGGATAGTCAAATAAAGTTGCTGATGCCTTGAGCTGAAGAAGAAGTTTGCTGACAGAGATGAAAGTTGAGGTATTTGGTTTTGATGATTTGAAATTTTTGTATGAAACTAACCTTGATTTTGTAGAGCCTTGGAGAGCTTGTAAAGAATAAATAGCGAGTGATAAGTGGACTGATTATTTCATTCAAGAAGACATGTTGTTTAAAGGAATTCAATTATGCATACCTAGAGGATTTATGAGAGAGAATATAATAAAAGAGAAACATAGTGGTGGACTTGTTGGACATTTTGGGATTGATAACACTGTGAAATTGATTCCAGAAAGATAATTTTGGCCATAGATTTATAGAGATATACCGAGAATGGTTAGAGGTTGTAGAATTTATCAAGTAGCAAAAGGAACTAGTCAGAATTTGGGATTGTATACACCTTTTCCTATACCTGATAGACCTTAGAAAGATGTGAGTATGGACTTTGTTCTTGGATTTCCTAGAACTCAGAGAGGTAATGATTCTATTTTGGTAGAGGTTGAAAGATTTTAAAAAATGGCTCATTTCATATATTGTAAGAAGACATCTGATGCATTACATGTAGCTGAATTATTCTTCAAGGAAGTGGTAAGATTGTGTGGTTTTCCTAAATCTATTGTTTCAGATGAAGATACTAATTTTACTGGTTAATTTTGGAAAACACTTTGGAAGAAGTTGAATATAGAATTGAAGTTTAGTTCTACATTTCACCCTCAGGCAGATGGGTAGACTAAAGTTGTGAACAAAATTTTGGGAAACTTGTTGAGATGTTTAGTTGGAGATAAGCTTGCTAATTGGGATTTAGTTTTGGCACAAGCAAAGTTTTCATATAACAATTCTGTGAATATAAGTACTAAGAGGACACCATTTGAGATTATTACTAGATTTCATCCTAAGGGAACCACGAAGTTAATGGATTTTCCTATTGAGACCAGAAGAAGTGCCGAAGTTGAGGATTTTTTAGTATATATGAGAACTTTACATGATGAAGTCAAAAAGAATTTGCAGGAAATTAATCTAAAATATAAACAGAGAGAAGATAAGAGAAGTAGACATAAATATTTTGAAGTTGGAGATGAGGTTATGATTCATTTGAAGAAGAATAGATTTCCAGTTGGTACCTACAACAAGTTGAAAATGAAGAAATTTGGACCTTGTAAGATTCTAAAGAAGTTTGATAGTGGAAATGCTTATGAATTGGAATTACCAGAGGACATGGACATATCACCTATATTCAACATTGCTGATATCTTTGAGTACTTTGAATCAATTGATGAGGTAGAAGATGATTTGGATTATCTTAAGAAGAACAGAGATAACATTGTAGAAATTTTGAACAATAGAGTAAGCAAAAGTACAAGAGGAAAAGACTACATGGAATACCTAGTTCAATGGAAAGAAAAACCTGTTGAAGATAGTTCATGGATTACACAAGCTGAGTTGGATCTTTATGATTCAGGTTACAATTTGAGAAGTTCCTGATGTGGACATCAGTTCTTTATTAACCCCAAGTGTCTGATGTGGGAGCATCTTGGGTCTTGAGCAATCTTGCATCACCAAAAATATTTCCTATTTTCATGTACCTGTCTGATGTTTGTTTTGTAGCCGTTGCTGATGTTGGTTTCTTGCCTTGCAAATTTAATGCGATGTTGAAGACCTAATCTTGAGCATTATCCTAAGAGTGCATGTCCTAATTCATTTGGATTTGGAAGTTATCACCATTTTCCTCAGGTATCAATTTTTTGCCAGTTTCGCATGAAATGTGGAGTGTTTAGCCTTGCACGGTTCCTTATGAGGAAATTGGATCTTGCAAAGTTTAGGATATGTTCTTGGATCACATGTGGACCTAAATGTAACTTCACAATGTGTTGTGTTACTTCTTTCTTAGTTTTTGGTTTCTCTCCCTAAGTGGACCTATAATGTAATTAAATGCCTGAATGACCAACTTGTGGCTTTTCTGGCTATAAATTTGGAGCTTGGGTTGATGTAGGAGGAAAGTGAAAGTAGTAGTAGACTAGCATAGAATAAAATGAAAAGATGGTAAAAGAGATATGATGCAAGTTGTGATACTATTTTCGTAATTCTTTGTATAAGGTTGAAACTTGGAAGGCCTCACAACTAGGCATGTTGATGATTTTATGATAATTGTACCAGTGTGGTTGCTAGTTGCCTTGCCTTATATCCATTATGTTTATACTGTTGTATGTGATTCCTATATTTCTTTCATGTGTAACTCTGAGTAGGGCTTGTTTGTGGGTTTAAGTAGAGTCTTTTCCCCTTGATTCTACCTTCACCTTCCTTTCCCCCGCATCAAGTTTCATGTATGTTTTATTGATTAGTTTACATGAATTTACATTTTAGTTATGTTATTAAGTGTATGGTGAATGAAATTGAAACTATCGGTTAATGAAGTACATGTTTACAAGGATTCAATTGAAATTTTTAAGGGTACTGATTCACCCCTCCCCTCTCAGTACACACCTTTCCATAATTCAAACAAAATGAGCCCTGACTAGGGATGAATTGGACCTATATATTGGTTATGTAAAAATCAAAATTTGGAGGTTCATAATCTACCTATTTTTCATCTAATTAGGTTAAAAAAACTATATTTTATTATGAGATCAATTGATCTTCAATTTTTTTTGAAAAAATAAAACAAATAAATCCATCTACTCATCTCTTAAGGGGGCAAATTGGCAGCATTACTAGGGGCAAAAAATTAAACCAAGGGCAAGGCTTGACTTTTATTCTTTGAAATAAAATGATAAAACACATTGTCCCAAAGAGGGGAAAATGTAAATTCATAAAAATGAATCGAGAAAATTAATTAAATATTGATTATTTAATTAATTATTATTCTTCTATCACTAAATAAATTGTTTAATTTATATATGTGGTTCATGTTTGATTTACTCTTCTAATACCTAAGTCTTCTAAACTCTCTAATAGTTAAATAATCTTAAATTATTTGATTCCTTGTAATCAAATGACAAAGTAAAATCCTCGAGAGTCCACCTAATCTCTCCATTTTAATTTCCACTTCATTTATACGTGGCTAGGGGAAAACATTTTAATATTTTCTTGCTCAATTATCATCAAATATCATTCTTAGTCATAAGGAAGGAGAAGCTTATGCGTCTTTACAATCCCTAGTCTTTCTCCATATTCCCTATCTCTTATCTACATTGGTCTCTCCACCCCACCTAGTCAAGGATGACTTGTGCAACACTTGTCTCATGAATCCTATCATCTCTCACACTTTCCAACAACATGGAATGTTTCTCCCTCCTTTCCCTCATAGTCATGGGGAGGATCATGACAAGTGTTCTCTCCTTCCACATTTCCCTCCACCTTGTCAATATAGGATGAAGATCCTCCTAAAATTTATCTCACAATCAAATCATCTCCCTAATTTCTCTCTCTTAACTCAACCAACTTCATCCTAGCCATTCATTTCTTCAAGACTTATTATCAGCCATTGATTCTTGCTGCTTAGGATCAAATCCATGAATTGGCTATAAAAGGAGATTATTTTCCTTCATGAGAGACTAATTATCAAATTAGTAATTAAAGATTTTGGAGAATACTTATGATCTAGTGCATTTTGAGGTTATTGTGTGTCTTTGGATATACTTAGTCATCATCTTAGCATGATATTATCATAATTTCAACATAGTGATATCATATTAGCTTTATCATCATAGTATCATATTTGATCATATTAACATTTAGTTTGCATCCATATTATTCTTTTCATTATCATATTAGTGTTGCATTCTAGAATTAATCTAGTTGCATTTTTATTACCACATCATTCAACCTCTATGAAGTCATCTTGGGTGCAAATAGATCTTAGAGAAAAGAAGAAAAACAACATCTTAAAAGGAAGATAAAAATGAAACATGTGCAAGGTAATAGGTAAAAAGGTATAACTTTTCATATTAGTTTGTCTCTTATAGTTGCATTGGTGTTCTTGATTTAAAAGAGGTATTTTTATAGTATTTTGCGGTATGCTTCATGAAATCTACTTATTCAATTTTCAAGATACACATTTTTGGCACCCATCATGGGGCCTAGCTCCATTTTTAATAAAGTTTTTTTAAATATTTTTTAGTGTTCAGGCATAATAGGCCATTTTAGCGCATTCACAAACAAAAGATATAATTCCACAAAGATGAAAGTTCACCTTATTTTTCTAATTTATCTGTTAGAATTGTGAAAAACTCTATTTCTATATTTTCATGATTTATTAATTCACATACATCTGATTATATTGCACATCTATTCATTGTTCTTGCACATTCATGTACTATTTTTGCACTTTCATGTGACTATTTTTGCACATTCATGATATTTAGTGGTATTTTTAGGTTAGTTTCTAGTTGGTTCTCATTTTGATTTGGCTTTTTGGATAACCTTGGGTTAACAAATTTCTTTCACAAATTATCACAATTGTCCAAGACTAAAATATCAAACTACTGACATTATTTTGTATTGATTTTTTTGTTAGTTAGATTTTATTTTAAAAAAGTGCTTTCTTTAATCTACTTATGCACAAATTAAGTAAATGACTAAAATAATCATGTGTTTGGAGAACTTTGCAAGTGGTGTGTTCCTTGCAAAATTCTTATTTGTGTTTAGTATAGGATAGTTTTACCTTCTTGATGAAAATATAAAATAGGAGTATCCTCTCCCCTTACCTTCCAACAGATCTTAGATGTAAGAGGAATCAAGTATATCTTTTCCTCTAGAGGGGCTTTCCTTGGTGGGAAAGAGGTACTCACCCCAAGGATGACCTCAAGCGGTGTTCTTAATTCAACTTTCCATATAAATGTGGACGTGGTGAAAGCCATAGTACAACTAGCATCAAAATATGCCATCTAGTGTCAATTTGAAATGAGGCATACCTTGTGTATATTAGATCCCTAGTATGATTGGTTAGAGCCTTAAGTGGCTTGTTGGATGCTTGTATCATGACAACAATCTCAAATTTCACTAGAATCCATATTTAGAGACCCACCCTATTTTTGACTAAATATTGCAATACATTTCAATGCAAGGGTGATGGAGAATCTGCCCCCAATATACTCATCATAAGGCTCTTTTGAGTAGAGATAGAAACAATTGGAATTTCATAAACTATTTATATCTTTTCAAGGAGAGGGGCATTACTTATCTATTGTCTCTTGAAAAGAAAAAATGGGGCACACTGACTTTGGTGTGATAAGGTTCTTGAGTCGAGACATATTCTAAGATATGGGTTGTGGTGTCATAGTGAAGCTATTCTTTAGGATAGAAGGTGTTTGAATTGACTTCATTTTTGTTTATAATAGTGGAAATTTGGGCTATTTGTTGAAGCCTTGAATATACACATATAAATACTTTAGATTTGTAGAAAAAAACAACCACTGTGTCTATACTGTGTGTTTTTTTCTTGTCAAAAACTAGATAAACAAAAAAAAAGACTAAAAAGACCAAAAACATTAAAAATTTAGAAAAAACAAAAATAACACAAAGTTGTACATTTATTCTCTATTTCTTTATATTTACAAACTATTTTTGTGCATATGCAGACTATTTTTGTCCATTTGCAATATCCTATGCATTTATTCTCTATTTTTGTGCATCTATTTTTGCACATTCCTAATAGTGAGCTAAAAATTAGGGTTTGAGAAGTCAACAATCACATTTCTAGATACCCTTTTTGGTTGAGATTCCATTTAAAAAATCACCGAATAAATGCAAAACCATGTTTAAACTTTTCTAGAATATACTAGAATATACATAACAACATTTCACATTTCACATTTTCATCATACCAAAACAAGGTTTTCACAAGTTCTTTTGAGATCTTATCATTTAAAACAACAACATTAGAAAATTTCAATCTCAAGATTTATCATCCTTTATTTAGGAACTTAGCTAAAATATTAACAAGGTTAGTCCCATCATAATGATAAACATATGTTCTTATTGACTTACTTTGTAACATCCTTTGATAGATATTCCTCAAGGGTTCAAGATTGTCATATCAAGAAGATCAAACCAACACTTTAAGGTATCTTGTGATACCAAACTTCTTCAACCAAAAATTTCAGCTAATCAACACTTCAACTTCACGCTTTCCATTTGTAATGCCCTACTAGGGAACTCAAGAGATAATAACATAAAACATGTTACTAAGTTTGCAAAATAATTTTTTTCTTAAGTGTTTACAAACAATAATGAATAAAAAAGAAGTAAAACATAAAGTCCATAAGTACACATAAACATAACCATAATCTCAATTCTAGATTACACATCTCAAGGGTTCCTTGATGTAGAAACTAAACAAACAACATTACATTTATTAATTACAATAATCATCTAAATCATCTACAATTAGATCATAAATACATCTGAATAATAAAGTTTACATAATTTCCAACATCCACTGCACAATTCGCAGGGTATGCAATTACAATTAAATACAAAGTACAAAATAGAGGAAGTACAATAATAAGAACAAGTCTCCAAGAAGATAGGATAGAAATAAAATGCAACAAGGATCATCCAACAATGGAGTAGGAATGTCATTCTCAAATGGAAAAAGAATCACTACCTCCCAACCTCGTGGAAACCTGTGGTTCCACTCCCACCGTGCTAAGGAGATAACATCAGATCCCACTCGGATACAAATACCAAATCAATCAAGTAAAACTAAGAAAGGATCCTAGAAGCTCCTATCTTAGGGGTACACCTCAAAATAAAAGTTACACATACTAATCTAGAGGCAACCAACACATGTAGGAAACCTAAGATGAGATCAAAAAAGTGTCATCACATATGTCAACCCCTTGGAATGATCTCACTAGACTCCGTCTCCCAAGTGTGATCATATGTGCAACTTGTAATCCTCTCATGTAGACAAGGATAACCGATCATGCCAGACTCACTGCCACTACTATATGGTCAAGCATCTTCTCTCACTCTCATCCTTAGCCTATACTATCACTCAAGGAATAGGCGATGAACCTTTATCTTATTAATTCATTTCAACCCCATTTAATTTATATTATCACTTGATTAAGTAACCTACTAAGGATACCCAGGTAACCACTTCCAGGCTTCGATGCCTCCAAAGCAAGCCACTTCCCCTTTAACACCTAGATAACCTACCCTAGGTTCATAATCTCAAAAATCATAACTCAAGGTCAACATAAATCATAATTTCCAAATCTAGTTCCAAAGAATAACATGAACACATAATAAAAATATTCTATCATAAAAATCAAGTCCATAAGGTTGGGTCACAACAAGATCAACTACCACATAAGTATGCAAGGAAAACAAAATCAATACAAAAACCCTAACCCCACCTCTGGTAACAATCCTAATAGGCTGACGTAAAAGATTCCCCTTTAACCCAAACACAGAAGGAATAAAATAGACATACAATGGAATTTAATAAATAAACTAATTTGTAAAATCCCATTATAAAATTAATCTATTAATAATCACTAATACACTATAATTACAATTAATAAATTAAATTATAACACCTAACAAATCAATTTATTACTTTAATAAAATAAATTGATTCTAGGAATTAAAATTACTAAGTCACTATAATATCATAAGTCTAATTAAAATAATAATTTTGAATTACCCAATTGCATTTAATTTTGAAAGAAGAAATATCCATCAAATAATAACGCCATAGATAAATCATTTTCATTTAAAAGCCAATAGAATAAAATCTTAAATTAATTAACCAAACTATATATATCATAATAATATAAGTATATATATAGTGGATTTATATTAATTTACCTTAATTAAATCTGTAATAAACATTAATTAAAATTAATAATGATTATAATATCAATTAATTGTTACAAGTAGTGGTTGTCGTTGCACCAAAAGATCGACCTATAAATGCCCGATACAACCACTAGACTTATAGAAGACATAGGAGGCGGTTAAGCCATGTCTCAAATCTCGAGGGGAGCGCTAACTATTTTTCCAACAATCTCCCCCTCAGCGTTACCCGAGGGGATTTGAACATGTGACCAATCTCTGATACCACTTGTTACAAGTAGTGGTTATCGTTGCACTAAAAAATTGACCTGTTAATGCCCGATACAACCACTAGACTTATAAAAGACACAAGAGGCAGTTAAGCCATGTCATGAATCTCGAGGGGAGCGCTGACTATTTTGCCAACATCAATATATATACATATATTATTTAATATGTATACATATTAATTATATTAAACTATATTTAAAATACATTTAATTATATATATATATATATATATATATATATATATATATATATATATATATATATAAGTCCAACCATGTAATAAGGGGGGAGCCTTGGGCTCCACCCCTGCTACCGTAGGTAGCGGGTTGCCACGACAACTTAGGCTACCGTGAGTTGCTTAGCTGCCGTGGGCAGTCTTGGGGCTGCCATGGTAGTTCAAGGAGCTGCCGAGGGGAGGTTGGGGGAGAGGCCCCCGCCTCCTTAAAATTCTTATTTATTATTTTTAAATTTTTTTTTTTTCAAATTCTGACAGAATTTTCTTTCTTACCTGATTCCAGCAAGGTACCTTTTTAAAAAATAAAATAAAAATTGATAACTTGGAAATACACACACACACACATAAAAAAATAATATCACAGATTGATTTTTTTCCTTTTTTTTTAAACACATATTTTTTTTTAAAAAAAAGACAAATTGAAAGCCTCATTTGTATTGATTTAATCTAGCTATTTTCTACAATTAACTAATAAATCATTTTCTAAAGTTTATTTTGATATTTTCTTCCAAACCCTTTACAAATCTAAATTTTCCTAAAAGATATACTGTAGATTTTTAACCTAGGGTTTACCAGGCAAAATTTTCTTTCACAAAATTTGACATACAAAAATATTCTAAATTTTAGCAATACCAATAATTCAAAACCTTAACTGAATTTAAAGAAAAATTGAATTATGAATTTCATACACACTAAATTTCCTACAATCAATTTCCAGAATTTTAACATGAAAGGAAATTACAAAGCAATCCATAATATACAAGCACAAATAAGACAATCATTTTAGAAATACCAGAATTAAATCTTTGAGAGTTTCTAAATCCTACCTCAAACAACCAAATGAATAAATGTGATGAAGACCAAAAACATAGAAAATCTAAGCTTTCACATAAAATTTCTTCTAATTCAAATCCTTCACCAAAATCTCCAAACCTCTGTGTTGAGAATAATGGCCAAGCTTTCCAATATAGGAATTGAACTCCACATGCAAATTTTGGAACTCAACTCAACTCAACAACCTTATTCTCAACAACTCCATAATTCCCTCAATTTCAATTTTTAATCAAGTATTTTCCTTCTTTGTTTCAGTCAACTCACTTAACTCATAATTTACTAACTCTTTTATTTATTTATTCCAAATTGATTTGTGAAACTAAATTGGATTTAAATTAAATAAAATTAATATCATTTAGTCTAATGTTATTTTCCACATGATATTTTATTTTCAATTAATAAATTATCTTTTAGTTGAAAAATTTAATTTTATAATTAATTAAATTTTGAAAAGAATATATTTAATTAATCTTCATTAATTAAATAATTTTATTTCCACAATAAGTCTTTTCATTAAATCTTTAAATTTAATAAATGTATCTAATTAATTTATATTAATTAGGGGTAAAAGCACAATAAGCTGTCACCGTTTTACAAAGGAAGAGGCTAACAACACCAAAACTAAAAAACTTCAAGGGCATAAAAGTCACATTTCTATTTAGAATTTGAAGATGATGTAAATTGATGAAATGTGTGAAATAGGATGAATTTTATGTCTATAATTTTTAAAAATTATTTTGGACATAAATTAATATATTTTAAAAAAATTTTAAGGTCTATTTTTTATGTCCTAAAAATACAGCAAATCAGGGGGTTTACCTCCCGTCAAATAATTATAAGTAAAACATTATTTTTTCCTCCAATTTCAAAATATGTTTTAGATTACATGTATAGCTAGTGTAGGAAAAAAGAAAGAAGTGTTTTCAATCTATAATTTGCCCATTATAAGTATTGAAAGTACAACTTACACGAAATCAATAGTTTTTGTCTCCTGCCACTTTTCACCTATCAAAATTATTCCAAAATCCAAATAAATTATATATTCTTGAAGAAGATTCTCTTCTCTAGTGCTGCATATAATTTTTTAATTTTTTTTAATTGATTTACTATTTATTTTAATTTATTGAATCGACGACTTCTCAAACCTTTATATACCTACATGTAGTTTTTTACAAATTTGTTTAACATTTTCTAATTAAAATTATATAAAATTTATATGTCTAAAATTGTAGTTTCGAGATCTACAAAAGGGTAGTTTTAGTTTTTTGAAAATTTTAATTTGCAGAAGAGAAAAAAACACCAGAAGTGCAAATTCTGCATTTTGGGTGTTTTTGAAGTTTTGGGCGCCAAGTTGGCATGCCACTTAGGACGACTCGATTGAGTCAGACTCAGCTGAGTCCCCTAAATGGTTGGCCCCTTGTGACCAATCGCGTGGGCGACCCACATTTTCAATCCGAAGGCTATATATGTGTGTGATGTTTAAAAAAAAATATATATCAATTGTGAATTTACATTCTTATTTTAGGATATAAGAAATTTTGAAGCAGGGAGTCAATTTTTTGGTGAAGTTATAAAAATATTTTGGTTTCGAAGGAGTTTGAAGACAAGTTTTTTAGGGATGAAATAGTAAAACAATAAAAAAATTCTTGCTTAGATATTTGAGCAATGGGAAATAAAAGGACTAGAACAAGGAAGTATGATCGTAAAAGGGATGACCAAATGAAAGGTCATACAAAATGTGTCCAAGAGCAACTGGTCGATGTTGAAGAAGAACCTATCGCTGTAGAAGGTGCAACTCAACTAGGGGAGGATATTGGTAGTAGTCGAAGTATACATTTTTTTTCCTACAATGCAGAATTTGATGGACATGAATGAGGAATCACTTATTAGTCAAATTGAACCAGAACACTTGGTACTTGAAAGCACTATTAAACTGCATCTCAAAAACATGTGGATGGAATATTTTGAGAGTAAATCTTTGGTGGAAAAAGCACAATTATTTGCAAAGTTATTCAAGAAAAAAAAAATGACTCCGGTTTTGGAGTTGTTGGGTATTGATAATAGAAAAATTGGAGGAGGTAAAGTAAAAGAGACAATAATTCAAAATTTACAAGATGCATTGAATGTTGTTAACAAGGCAGATCATAAAGGACTAGATTCAAATGCAGCTAGAAGAGCCTTGATGACTATGATAACTAGCAAGAAATTGACACATAGAAATCAAATTCGAGCAATTTCTGATTTACTTAAGGTATCTCGAAGAACTGTACAGAGATATATTAGGAGGAGAAATATGTTGGATATGGATATTGAAAAGAATTGGGTATAGATTTGTAGACTTCCCCGTAAAGATAGAATTTTTGAAGATGTAAGAAGATGGGTCATTGATTTTTGGACCAACCACTCTCGTGTTTCTTCCAATAGAAGGGACACTATACAAATGAACGATGAAGAGACAAGTATGAAGATTTCACATCCAAAACATTTTGTCGATACTACACAAAGTGAATTGTTTGAAGCATTCAAGCATGAATTTTCAGATGTGAAAATAGGTCAGAGAATGTTTGAGATGTTGTGCCCTTGCTTCGTACACATAAATAAAGTTCGTGAAATATGTTATTGTCGAAATCATGTTGAGTTTCACTTATACTTGCAATCATATAAAACGGTTATGGCAATACTTAATCTAGATATGGTTACTGGAAGTACAATAGAATTTGTAAAGTCCATTTTATGTGATAAATCAGAAGATTCAGATGAATTCAATGTCCATTGTATAAAAAATGAATGCAATAATTTTGGAAATTTGCAAAAATTTCTTTTACAATTTGATAATATTGATGTTACAACACCAGTCCAGTGGAAGAGATTTGAATATGAGATATACCAAACGAAGGCAGGAGGTGAATTAAAAAAAATTACATTAAAGGAGAGTGAATTACCGTACCTTCAGTTCATGGATAGATTTTGATCTATGATTTATCCACATATCCAACATTGTCATGGTGCACGATGGCAAGCTAAACAGTTTTGTGATTCCAAAAATTGTTTCCCACCTGGTTGTATTCTTTCAGTTGTAGATTTTGTGGAGAACTATACATTTTACCTTCAAAAGGAGATCCATTCTCAATATTATCATTCTGATCAAGTTGCAATATTTGTGCATGTGACCTATAGACATGCAGAATACGATTTGGATGAGATAGACGGTATAGATCAAAATGAACGCATTATCATCAAGGAGGTTCATTTCTATATTAGTGATGACAGGGTTCATGATAGGAGCTACGTGGGTCATTGTTTCAACATGTTTTTCAACAATTTTGTGAGTCATGGGATAAATGCTTCTCTAGTCTGATGGGTGTGTAGGTAAGTACGTGTGCATTATATAAATTTTCTTTTAAATTTTCTCAATTCTAGATATATTTATGTGTCACATAAATACATTTTTGTATTTATTTGAATTGTAGGTCAATTTAAGTCTGCAAAAGTCTTTAATTGGTTAGCCATGCAACATGCTAGACACAACGTTAAGTTTTTTTGGAACTTCTTTGAAAGTGGACATGGAAAAGGAGAGCATGATGGAGCAGGAGCATGTGTGAAGCGTGCACTCCGACAACATGAACTTCAAGGTATGTGTACATACATTTGATATTCAACTTGTTTACTTGACTAGACTATTTAAAACTTTACATTACATGTACACATGTATATATATATATACTAAATTGTTAAAAATATATCTGTCTAGGTAACATGATAGAGAATTCAAAGAAAATTGTTGAATGGTGTCAAAATCATTTCACTGCTCGAGACACAAAATATAACAAACGTTACTTTTGGGAAGTGATAGGTATTTATTTAATTTTTCAAACTCAAATTCAAAAAACTATATATATAGGTCTGTCACATGTGTGTTTTAACTTGTTGTAGATCTAGATATATATTGCATTTCACATTTTTCATGATTTCAAACTGAGATCTATATATCAATCCATCCAATCCAGATATTGATCGACCGAATCCCTACAATTGTTAATCAATTATTGGAATTTGAAGTTTTCATCAAGTGATGACTACGAGACAACACAAGCCTCCACTGATTCAACTAAGAGATAAATCATGCTTTTGTGAAGATTGTCTTAACAACAACACAATGAGTCAATGTGTTAATATTGCAAATGGATATGTTTCAATATGGGATCATAAAGTGTTAATTAGAATGCCTCCTTATGAAGATGATGAAAATTTCATAGACATCCATGATCCTATATATTCAACTGACTATGAACGTGTTTCTGATTTAGTTGTTACAGGTGCGTATTTTTATTTCTAGGTATATTTGTGATATATATATTATATGAACTTGAGGTTTAAATTTAACATTTACTTGTACACATAAATATAAATTGTGCAGGTGATATTTTTGCTATGGTTGTGGATCCTAAGAATATAGAAGGTGTAGATTATTATCTACTAAGATGCACCAAGGAAAAACACAAGTTGCTTGAAGAAGTTGTCGATGGTGATGGACAAAAATATCTGACTGGTTCAGTTGTTATTGAAGGCACCTATTATCAACAAGATAAGATCGACAAAAATGGAATTAAATTGTTGAATACATGCATGGAGAGAGAGTTCTACATTATATTCACTTGGTTATAGTGACGAAATTGCAGTTTGAAACTGTGTCAAAAAAAGGGTCAAGTAAAAACCAAAAGTGGAAGTTGCCTATTGAAGAGCATGAAATTTTTTTGGAGATAATAAATGATAGAGAGGATCCAAACTACATGTATCAGGAGCTTTAGGTTGAAGGATTTTAATTTTTTCATACTTAATTTAAATCCTATTTGAAACTTATATGTAGACTTTAAATTTGATTTGAAATTTATGATTAGATTGAATTTATGGATCAAGATTAAACCTGAATTGAATTTTAATTGATGAACTCTCTCTCTCTCTCTCTCTCTCTCTCTCTCTCTCTCTCTCTCTCTCTCTCTCTCTCTCCCCTTCCCCTTCCCCTTCCCCTTCCTCTCTCTCTCTCTCTTAGAACTAGAACTTTCAATTTACTTTCTACTTGATTAGATTGATTAGATAGGTTTAAACTAAATTTAAAAATGATTCTAGAACTTTCAATTTACTTTCTACTTGAATTTCAATTTCAATTTATTGATTAGATTGATTAGATAAATATTAGATAGGTCTATATTTCTATTTTTTGTTTAGATTGATTAGATAGGTCTATATTTAAATTGAAATTAGATTGATTCTTTTTTCAATTGATTAGAATAGATTGATTTTCTGAATTGAATACCTTTCTAGTCTATAAATTTCTATTTATTGATTAGATTGATTAGATAGGTAAATTGAATTTTAATTGATTAGATAGAACTTTCAATTTACTTTCTACTTGAATTTTAGGTCTTAATCTATATCATGTATCAAGGATTTTTAATAGTTGAATGTTAGGTCTTAAGGGGTCCTATTAGGTCATGTGTTAGGGCTTAAGGGGTCATGTTTGGTCCTTAAGGGCTTAAGCAGTCATGTTAGGTCATGCTAGGTCATATTAGGTCATATTAGGTCATGTTCGGTCCTTAAGGGGTCATGTGAGGTCAAATTAGGTCTTAAGGGATCATTTTAGGTCTTAAGGGGTCATGTTAGGTCTTATTAGGTCATGTTAGGTCATATTAGGTGATATTAGGTGATATTAGGTCATGTTCAGTCCTTAAGGGCTTAAGAGGTCATGTTAGGTCATATTAGATCATATTAGGTCATATTAGGTCATGTTCGGTCATGTTAGGGCTTAAGGGGTCATGTTAGGTCTTCAAGGGTCCTATTAGGTCTTAAGGGGTCCTATTAGGTCATGTGAGGTCCTATTAGGTCTTAAGGGGTCATGTTAGGTCATGTTAGGTCTTAAGGGGTCATGTTAGGTCTTATTAGGTCTTATTAGGTCATGTTAGGTCATATTAGGTCATATTAGGTCATGTTAGGTCATATTAGGTCATGTTCGGTCCTTAAGGGCTTAAGGGGTCATGTTAGGTCTTAAGGGGTCATGTTAGGTACTTATGGGCTTAAGGGGTCATGTTAGGGCTTAAGGGGTCTGTAATCACCTAAAAATGGTCATCTAGACTATTAGACCCTTTTGCTAAATCATCAATTGCTTATTCTTGATCAAATCCTAGTTCTATCATTTATTCAATTATTTTCTATGGCCTAACCATTTTATCCTAAAGTCTTTATTTAATTAAAAGGAGTTTCCTCCTCTTTTAATTAAATAAAAAGCCCCCCACTTTTCCTCTTATCCTAAGTTGCACAAATAAAGCATTATTCCTATTTTATAAAAAGGGAAAAAACACTTTTTGTCTCATATGGACACAAAAGTCAACTCTTATTTTCTCATTGGAGGATACTTGTGCACATGGATTGCTCCTCTTTCAAGCTCCACCATTGATTAAATATTTTGCCTCTTAATCTCCATGGTCCATTCCTTCTCATTTCTTATAAAAGGAGAGCTCTCTTCTTCATTCTAGATCCCCAACTTTTTATGCTAATGTTATGTTGCAGGTTTTCTAGGTCACTTTGGAGCTTTTGAAGATTTGGAGCATTCTTGGCTTTTGCATCTACATGTTATTCTAGTTTCATTTATCATGGCATTCATAGCTTCATATTTAACTTAGTTTCCTTTATGCTTTAGATTAATTCATCTAGTTTAATTAGGAGGCTTTGTAATACTTGCATATTTCCTTTCATAGTATAGCTTGCATTTCCATTTCTAGTATAGTTGCATTTGAATTTTCATTTCCATTTGATTCTTGAGGATATTGGCATTCTTTCCCTTGTCTTCATTTGAATCTCCCATTGCATGGTTTACTAGCAAGGTTATTGGCTTAATAGCTCTAGCTGAGAGCATTCTTAAAACCCTTGCACTCCATGTCTAGGGAGCTTTAAATCGATTTCTCAAGGTTTCCAATCCATGGATTCTCTTGGAAGAAATGATTTAGAGAAGTGCACTATTTAGTGTGTATAGGGTCATGTTAGGTACTTAACGGCTTAAGGGGTCATATTAGGTCATATTAGGTCATGTTAGGTCATATTAGGTCATATTAGGTCATGTTCGGCCCTTAAGGGCTTAAGGGGTCATGTTAGGTCATATTAGATCATATTAGGTCATATTAGGTCATGTTTGGTCATGTTAGGGCTTAAGGGGTCATGTTAGGGCTTAAGGGGTCATATTAGGTCTTTTTAGGTACTTAAGGGCTTAAGGGGTCATGGCTTAAGGGGTTAGGGCTTTTAAGGGCTTAAGGGGTCACGTTAGGTACTTAAGGGCTTAAGGGGTCATATTAGGTACTTAAGGGGTCATGTTAGGTCATGTTAGGTCATATTAGGTCATATTAGGTCATGTTAGGTCATGTTAGGTCATATTAGGGCTTAAGGGGTCATATTAGGTCATATTAGGTCATGTTAGGTCATATTAGGTCATGTTAGGTCATGTTAGGGCTTAAGGGGTCATATTAGGTACTTAAGGGGTCATGTTAGGTCATGTTATGTCATATTAGGTCATATTAGGTCATGTTAGGTCATATTAGGGCTTAAGGGGTCATGTTAGGGCTTAAGGGGTCATGTTAGGTACTTAAGGGATTAAGGGGTCATATTAGGTCATATTAGGTCATGTTAGGTCATATTAGGTCATGTTCGATCCTTAAGGGCTTAAGGGGTCATGTTAGATCATATTATATCATATTAGGTCATGTTCGGTCATGTTAGGGCTTAAGGGGTCATATTAGGTCTTTTTAGGTACTTAAGGGCTTAAGCGGTCATGGCTTAAGGGGTTAGGGCTTTTAAGGGCTTAAGGGGTCATGTTAGGTACTTAAGGGCTTAAGGGGTCATATTAGGTCATATTAGGTCATGTTCGGTCTTTAAGGGCTTAAGGGGTCATGTTAGGTCATATTAGATCATATTAGGTCATATTAGGTCATGTTCGGTCATGTTAGGGCTTAAGGGGTCATATTAGGTCTTTTTAGGTACTTAAGGGCTTAAGGGGTCATGTTAGGTACTTAAGGGCTTAAGGGGTCATATTAGGTCATATTAGGTCATATTAGGTCATGTTAGGTCATATTAGGTCATATTAGGTCATGTTCGATCCTTAAGGGCTTAAGGGGTCATGTTAGGTAATATTAGATCATATTAGGTCATATTAGGTCATGTTCAGTCATGTTAGGGCTTAAGGGGTCATATTAGGTTTTTTTAGGTACTTAAGGGCTTAAGGGGTCATGGCTTAATGGGTTAGGGCTTTTAAGGGCTTAAGGGGTCATGTTAGGTACTTAAGGGCTTAAGGGGTCATATTAGGTACTTAAGGGGTCATGTTAGGTCATGTTAGGTCATATTAGGTCATGTTAGGTCATGTTAGGTCATGTTAGGGCTTAAGGGGTCATGTTAGGGCTTAAGGGGTCATATTAGGTCATATTAGGTCATGTTAGGTCATGTTAGGGCTTAAGAGGTCATATTAGGTACTTAAGGGCTTAAGGGGTCATGTTAGGTACTTAAGGGCTTAAGGGGTCATATTAGGTACTTAAAGGGTCATGTTAGGTCATATTATGGCTTAAGGGGTCATGTTAGGGCTTAAGGGGTCATATTAGGGCTTAAGGGGTCATGTTAGGTACTTAAGGGCTTAAGGGGTCATATTAGGTCATATTAGGTCCTGTTAGGTCATATTAGGTCATATTAGGTCATGTTCAGTCCTTAAAGGCTTAAGGGGTCATGGTAGGTCATATTAGATCATATTAGGTCATATTAGGTCATGTTCGGTCATGTTAGGGCTTAAGGGGTCATGTTAGGTACTTAAGGGCTTAAGGGGTCATGTTAGTACTTAAGGGCTTAAGGGGTAATGTTAGGTACTGTTAGGTCATGTTAGGGCTTAAGGGGTCATATTAGGTACTTAAGGGCTTAAGGGGTCATGTTAGGCACTGTTAGGTCATGTTAAGGCTTAAGGGGTCATATTAGGTACTTAAGGGGTCATGTTAGGTACTGTTAGGTCATGTTAGGGATTAAGGGGTCATATTAGGTACTTAAGGGCTTAAGGGGTCATGTTAGGTCTTTTTAGGTCTTAAGGGGTCATGTTAGGGCTTAAGGGGTCATGTTAGGTACTTAAGGGCTTAAGGGGTCATGTTAGGTATTGTTAGGTCATGTTAGAGCTTAAGGGGTCATATTAGGTACTTAAGGGCTTAAGGGGTCATGTTATGTCTTAAGGGGTCATGTTAGGTACTTAAGGGCTTAAGGGGTCATGTTAGGTCTTTTTAGGTCTTAAGGGGTCATGTTAGGTACTTAAGGGCTTGAGGGGTCATGATAGGGCTTAAGGGTGCATAATAGGGCTTAAGGGGTCTTATTAAATAAATTGATTATATTGATTCTACCTATATATTGAATTTATAAGATTGATTAAAGATTGAACATTGAAATTAAAGATTAATTTTAAAGTTAGATTTTAAAGATTGATTTAAACTTTCAATTCATTAAAGATTTTTTAGTAAGATTGATTAACTAGTTTTCAATTAATTGATCTAGATAAGGCTTAAGGGTGCATAATTTATGGCTTAAGGGGTCTTATTAAATAAATTGATTAATTTTAAAGTTAGATTTTAAAGATTCATTTAAACTTTCAATCGATTAAAGATTTTTTAGTAAGATTGATTAATTAGATTGATGAAAGATTGAACATAAATTAAAGATTAATTTTAAAGATCAATTAATTTTTGGCTTCAATTACAAAATCCAAACATGTATTAATGTACAAATGGATCAACATACAAAACATGCACATACATATCAATGTAAATTTGTCTATATATCTCAAAAATCAAACATGTACATCAATGTTTAAATGTCTATATATATCACAAAATCCAAACATGTATGAGTACAAATAGATCAATATACAAAACATGCACCTACATATCAATGTAAATGTACACATATATATATATCTCAAAAATCAAACATGTACATTAATGTTTAAATGTCTATATATATATATATCACAAAATCCAAACATGTATCAATGAACAAATAGATCAACGTACAAAACATGTGCACGTACATATAAATGTAAATGTCTAGAGATATATTGTGCAAAAAGATCAAACATGTGCACATCAATATAAATGTCTATATCACAAAATCAAAACATGTATCTATCAATGTAAATGTCTAGATATCACAAAATCCAAACATGTATCGATGTAAATAGATCAACGTACAATGGACCTATATATATCAATGTACAAATGTCTACATATATCAATGTAAACCATATATCTAGGTCAATGTAAAACATATCTAGAGATCAACGTAACATAAATACTTGAGCTAGGACATGTGTACTCTAGATCAAAATCAATGCCATAGATCTAAATCTATGAACACATCAACTACGTTGATGATCACCATCACGTGCTAGATGTTCGAGCCTCTGTGGATCCTCGTCCTGCTGGACTTGAGTCTGCAAATGTAAATATTCATACATATATATAAGAACTTGAAATACAAATAAATTATAAAATTTAATTTTTAAATTATTTTGTGTACCTCTGTATCATGATGAATCGGATCAACGGGCTCCTCTAAATCTCCATATGCAGCATGCGTCGTAATGTCCTGTACCACATTTAAATAAATTTAAATTTAAATATAGAACTATATGTACACATGTATATCTATATAAATTGAAATTAAATCTAGATTCTTGTACCTGCTATAATGCACGTCCAAGGTCAGATAACTCAGAAGAGTGCAAGGACACTACATCAGGATCAATGGCCTCGTCCATAAGCAAATCTAAGAATCTACTGTGAACTCGTGAGGTCATAGCCTGTGTCTACTATGTGGGAGCCTGTGTATGCTATGGAGGTAGTGTAAGATCATCCACACTCTATCTAGAGGAACTTGCCTCTGCATCTAAGCCTTGTCCTCGACTGCTGCCTATGGAGGATCTATGACACTGTCCTCCTCCAATGAAAGTAGGCATATTGCATGGCTCAATCCCATGCAATGTAGAAATCCTCTAGTAAGTAGCTAGGAGATCACTCACTAACATACCACTAATCTCACAAATGTGATCCTTGGGTAGTCATCCTATCTCATCTGGAGTAGGAAGATCAAATTTGATGTATGGGTCATAAAATGGACTAGATGGTGATACACTTGCACTCATCCGTGATCAAAGCATGTACCTACCCACATGATCAGATGAAAACTACTCGACCTAAGTTGTGATGGTGGCAATGCTAGAATACATATCTAAACGCGTTTCCTCAGCTACAACCTGCCCAGCTCTAGTGTAGGTCTCCAAACCTTTTGGAAGAACCAAAAGGTTTTGACCCACCAATGCCCTCTTACTAGGGGGCTGTGGTATATCGGGTCATCTACACTTATCCTGATATCTCCCCCGACCCTGACTAACATGTGGAGGTAGATCTATGTAGTCAACATCGTAGCCCAAATGAAACTCTGCAAACAATTTTTTGCAGAAATATAGTGGCACCTCATCCTTTTGGGGCCACATATGATGTGCTGCTAACCATCTAGGATATATAAAAGGGGCCACTATGTCATCTGTACATTTTGTGACCCTATATGCTCGAACCACCCTCTTATCAATGTAATGGGTGCCAAACATATTCTTAACCTGAGTGACTGAAACATCTGAATCAACTGTCCTCCAACCTACTGTCTCTATGATAGTGCTAGATAGGCTATGATAAAAAACATCAATTGATACATCATCATATGGATTGTATGATTTAACCTTCTGAATCATACTCATGAGCTCAGTGCGTATAGATGTCAATTTCTCCCTATTAGGGAGAGTAGTACTATTCTGCAGTGTCCGCTCTAATGCAGTCAGAGCGGCCTGCATCCTAGAGATAGTCTCATCTCTATGACTATCTCTACTAGGTGGGGCCTAGGTACTATCCCGGTCTGAGGGAGCTCGTGATCCATGACTATCATGGACACTCTGATCTGAACCACTAGAAGCCATGAATGATGTGCACACAAAGGTAATATATATCTAGATCTAGATAGATAAAAAATGCTCATTGCAAGTAGGCACATGCACATATACATACATCCATTAGAATATCAATTGATATATATACACACACACACACACACACACACACACACACACACACACACACACACACACACACACACACACACACACACACATATATATATATACATATACACACATATATATAATAAATTAAAAAGATCTAACTTTCAATTTGTACATGTCTACATACTTCAAGTAAACATGAAAACATTTAAAAAACTTCAAACAAACACACATGAACTAATTTTCAAATGCATTTGTACATAATATTTAAATTAAATATTAAATTAAACATTTAAATTCATGCATTTACATATGTACATGTAATATTTTTAAATATTTAAAAATATAATTTAAACTCAGGCATTTACACATGTATTCAATCATGGTAGTAGAACTAATTCATGCACACATATTTACTAATTTGAATGCATATTTATGTACATATTTACTTTACACACATGAGAAAAATTAACTTGTACAAATTTCCATAACTAGGGAGGGAAAAACATTATATTTAAATTAAATACTAAAAGAAATGGTGAAAATATATAATAATCTAGAAAGGCGTTCATGGGTCTTAAGGGTCTTAAGAGTCTTAATTAGGTCAAGTAACCTGGTCTTATGGGTCTTAAGGGTCTTATGAGCTCGTCTTAAGGGTCTTAATTAGGTCCTATTGGGTATTAAGGGTCATATTAGGTCTTAAAGGTCTTATTGGGTCTTAAGGGTCACATTAGGTCTTAAGGGTCTTAATTAGGTCTTATTGGGTCTTAAGGGTGAACTATTTTGACCTATTAAGTTCTATTAGGTCTTAAGTGGTCCTATTAGGTCTTAAGGGTCCTATTTAGTGGATGTTAAGTCTTAAGTGGTCCTATTAGGTTAGTAAGAGTAGATAGTCCATTATGTTTTAATTGGTACTATTAAGTCAAGTATTGGGTCTTATAATTGGGTCCATCCTATTAGGTTTTAATGGTCTTATTAAATGTCTTAAGGGTAGGTCCTATTACATGTTTTAAAAAATTTTTAGTTTACGTTTTATTTAAATTATATATATTTTCTTGAGTTTTAGGTTTGTACGTTTAAGTTTTATGTGTTAATTTTGTACATTTTTAAAGATGAATACAATACTTATTAAAAAAATGACATTTTTTTTACATATAAACATTAAAAAATAATTAAAAAACATTTATACAATATATGAAAAAGAAATAATTTAAAAAAAAAAAAACAAAAAAAAACCTACTTGGAACTCGGTCGAGTTGCACTATCGCTCCTCTAGATCACCTATCTCTAGCCCCTCAATGTTCAAATGAGGGGATTAGAGCGTTTGCGGGCCTACTTATAGGGCACAGTAGACTCGGCTGAGTCTACTCTGCCACATAGGCACCATTCGGCACCACATGGCGCTGCCCTATCTTCAGTCGAAGAGGACTCAGCCGAGTCCTACTCGGCCGAGAGTTGCTCGATTTAGGCCACTGACTTAGCCGAAAGGGTGACACCCGATCGTGCTTTCAGCCTTAGATACTCTGACATTTAAAATAAATTTAAATAGAAAGATCTAATTTATTTAAATCACATAATTAATCTAAATAAATTATCTAATTATAATAATCATATCAACCAACCATAAATCAATTGAACTAGTAAAACCATAACCATGCTCAAGGGAAAGACTATAAACTTACGCCACCTGGATGAATTTAGGAAGGGTAAAATATCATAATCTCGTCCACTATTCCAGGACAATAGAATGGCTTAGGTTGGAATTTGGATTTGAACATTATCTCCCCTCTCTTATCATTGAGACTTGTGATAGGGTACAGTCATCTTGACAATTTAGGGAAGTCGATGCCTGGTACCTGCAAACTTGCATAAAAGACAAGCATTGTTATGCCCAAAATTAGGGCAAAAACACACCAACAATTTTTTTAAAGCACAAAAGTCAACTTAGGATAACATTCTAAGGTACACTGACACGCACGTAATGCTAAACACAACACAAGTTAACACTCAAGAAGTATCATGTCAAACATTGGCTTGCCAATGTCCCTTGATTGAAAATTGTGTTAAATAACTTCAAAACCCTAACTGAGTCTCTAAGAAAACCTAACAAGGTTAAAAATAAAACTTTTAAATAAAATGAATAATAAAAGAAGTAAATTAAACTTGTTGATTAACATAAGTTCAAGTTAGGTATCTTACTCAAAATGATTTAATTAAATGATTAATTTAAGCAATATATGATAATAACCCTCAAGGCTCTAAAATGTGAACCAGGTTACTATCTTAGGGTAGGATTCGTAAGGAAATAATAAATTAATAAATTAATAAAATAAGGCCATAAAAATAACCCTATGCGAAACCTAGTATAACAATTTAAAAATACTTATTGTTAATAATGTCCCAATATTTTCATTAAAATATTATACTTTAATTTAAAACATAATGTTTACCTTGGTTTATTTAATTGAATTAAATTTAAATTATAAGATTAAATTAACCATTATAAAGTAGTAATAATAAAATATTAAATTTAAAGGCTAAAGGAATAAAGAAATATCTAAGTCCCAACTTAGGACAATAAAATAATTTTCCTTAGATTATTTCATCATAATTTTTTTTATTAAAATAATATAAGGAAATTATTACTAAATATTACCACAAAGATTAATCAATAATAAAATAATATCCTATTTAAGTAACCATTAAATTTTAAATCCAAATATAATCAAATTCCAAGAATAGCTTTAAAAAGATTAATTGATAATTTAATAATATTATTTGCTAAAATAAAGTAAGTTCAAAGATATCTAGCAATAAAATAAATAAATCCCACCTAAAATAAATAAAATTTCCATTACAGATTCCAATGAATAAAGATATAAATAATTCAAAATTCAAAATAAGACAACTCACAAAAGTCAAACAAATATTAGTTAATAATAATCAGAGATCCAATTTTTAAAATAAAATTTAATAAAACTCAATTTAAAATTTGAAGAGCCCAAAGGCCAACCCTAACCCTAATTCGATATTAGGGTTGGGCTATAATATAAAACACCAAAATAACCCTAATACTTCACTTTGTGTGTGCAGGCTTGGTTGGGGAGAAGAAATAGAGAAAAAATAAAGTTCAAATATACACATTAGTATACATGTCTGTATATATACACACCTAGGGTTTATATACACACACACATATACACTTATATATATATATATATATATATATATATATAAATATATATATATATATATATATATATATATATATATATATATATATATATATATATATATATATATATATATATATATATATATATATATATATATATATATATATATATATATACTCAAGGGCTGAATGAGATGGACAATAAAATTAGAATATTCATAAACTAGCAGTTGCACGCTTTTGTACGTGCAACGATGAGCCGATAGGAGTTTTAATTTACAAATATTTTTTAAAAATATTAATAAAAACAACCAAAAAAAGGGTCTAATACAACATTAGAATAATCTAACACTGTTTAAAAAAGTGACTCTAAAATAATGCAAATCTGTGTAAAAAAAAGAGTAAATAATTTGAAACCATATGTGACAATTTAGGAGTTTTAATTTACAAATAATTTTTTGAAATATTAATAAAAACAAGGAAAGAAATGGTCTAATACAACAGTAAAATAATCTAACACTGTTTAAAAAAGTGACTCTAAAATAATGTAAATCTGTGTAAAAAAAAGAGTAAATAATTTGAAACCATATGTGACAATTTAAATTCGTATATAGGGAGACAAAACAAATATTTAAAACAAGGACCTTTAGTACCATAAATAATAGAAAAGTGAGTCTATCCTTCACAAATTATCATCACATGTATATTTCATAAAAATTCTTAAAATAAAAAATCCACAAATTTAAAATAAAAAAATGAAAGCAATTCAGGAAAAAATAGTATTATTTTACAAGCTTGATTGCAACTAAAAGATGGAGCTCCTCAAAAATAAAAATCTTATAAAATGGAGAAAAATAAGGTAATTTCCTTTCAGAACTGTTTTTGCTAATTTCCAATGAAAAAATAGGAAAAAAGACTTGAGTGTTTTCCATAGCTGGAAAAGAAACATTCCGGGGAGAGGGTTGACAACTATTTGGGAGGAAAAATGTATTTATGAGAGCAAAACTCCCACATAAAGCCTATCGGCTTAATTAAAATCAATAAGATGGTTTATCAAATCTTTCTTCCATTGTCATTGTATAGCCTATTTTTGAGAGAATTTTGTTGTAGGTCAAAATTGGAGTTTGCTGGTGAAAATTAGAGGTTGGCATCACATTGAGGAGGTCCAAAAACCCCCAAATTGAATTTTGTTCCATCCCAATCATATATCTAAAGCCAAATCTAGAGCCATTTGAATTTTGGAAGTGCGGCGATGGCGATTCAAAAAAAATAATTTCAAAGACAATTTTCAAATAGTGATATCTTAGTCATCCGGACTCCTTTTTTCAATTTTTTTTTTGGTGGTATAATTTCATGATCTACACAATGGTGTAGGTGGTTGTTGATATCTGCTTATGATATTTTCTGAAAATCATAAATCCCAATTTTTACAACTTTAGAGGCTTCGTTCGGGCTCATATAATTTTTTATGTGCTATTTTTTTAACATCAACATAATATGTTATCTTTTGCAAATATGATATATAAATATATGTATATACACAAGTGTATATACATAATTATATATACAAGATTATTTTAAACTAATTTGATATCAAAATGAAATCCTCTTTACTAATATAGGACTTTAGGAAATCAAATCTACATTTATTTTTCTCTTTTCAGATAAGAAAACATGAAGAATATTTATCTACATAGGAGAGAGAGAGATTTTTATCTATAAGAGAATCTAACTTTTCTTTTTGCACATAGGAAATAAAACTAGCAAGTTTCTTTTCTTCTAAAGCAAGAGGAAATCAATCTTTTTTATACATTTCTTTTCCTTTGAAATACATAGAATATAAGTAGAGTCTTTTCACATTCTAATACATCTTTTACAAGAATTTTACTTGCAATAAGCATTTACATGGCCTTAAAAAAACTTATCTTTTTACACATGTCTCATGACCTCATTTTACAACATAAAAATATGCAACAATAGATGACATAAATCTCTCTGTTTTTTCTTCAACCAAAACTAGCAACATCTTCAATGAAAATCTGCAATAAAACCACTTGACCATGGAGGATCACCTCCCAACCTAGGCCATTACATGGCCACCCCTGAGCTTGGGGAAATAAAGATGGATGTGGGTTACATACATGTTTCAACACACATACACATAAAAAATAGCAAGTACATGCAAACACAAAATTCCCATCCCTAGGATATTCACACAATGGGTCACCTTGGACCCATAAAAGGGGTGAATATGGAAAGTACCCAAATAGGAGAAGTCATACAAAAGTAAAAACCACGCCTTCAACAAGGCCAAAAATCCATATCCATTGCCTTCAAAAGGGTATAAAAACAAGTACCAAACCTTCCATTTCCTTTCACAAAATACAACCCTTATGACCCCTAAAATAGTATGCAATAAGAATCGCAACAGTGGAGCCCATACATTCATGCCTCATCCCCTTCCTCCTTGAGGAAGGACTCTATATTAGATTGGTATTCCCAAATTAATCCCGTCACCCATCAAGGCTATCTTCCCTCCCAAGGGTGAGTTTGGCCTTGCACACCCAATAAAATAAAACACTAAAACAAAACCAACAAATAGACATAACAAGGAAGTCATGAAAACAAGCATCAAGCTTCACAAAACCATTACAATAACATAAAAAAAGAAATATGTATTTTACATACAAGAAAAAGAAGAGTCTTCCATTGACATGGCAACCAACCTTACTCCAAGCTATGGAAAAAGAGGGTTGAGAAGAGCTGCCTTTCTACAATCCTTCCTTCCTTGCTAAGTCTACCCAAACCTGCTAAGTCCACTAGAAGTCTCCAAAAGTTAGAGAGTGGGAAATCAACCTACCAAATTCCTCTCCATCCCACTAAAAACCAAAACCTTACCTAACCTCAAATTTGATTGGGCACACTATCCTAGGGTTCTCTCTCCAACAAGAGGGAAATTCAAAATTGAAAAGAGAGGAAGACGTGACACACTTCCCAAATTCGTCACCTTTCAAAAAGACATCTTAAGAAGAGGCAAAAATAGTCTAAAATTATCCTATTGGTCAAAATTTGACCCCCAACCCAAAGTACACCTATGGGGTTATCCTTTTTAACCTTAACTAACCCTTTGGGTTACCTTTTTGCCTCTCAAAAGTCCACTAAGAGTTGACTCACGAAAATTTAAAATAAGATTCCCTCCCAAGGCTCAACAACTAAAATACCTAACCTTGGGATTCTACAAGATGACCCAAAGGTGGAAGACAACTAATAAACAATGCACTTGGCCATGCCAACTCACAACACGTGTCAATTGACACCACAAAAAAGGTTACAACATATCACTACACACATGGCATGCCAAGTAGACATTAATTTTAAAATAAAAATAAACAAAATTAAATAATACACTCAAACATTACTTTACAACATCATACATCACAACGAGGTTATTTCTCCCTTTAGACATAACCTTGGCTTCACAAATTTTTTTTTCACATGCATCCATCTTTAATTTCCCCCTTATTTAATCCATGGTCAATTTCCTGCACACTAGATGAAAATGTCAGTAGCTCATGAAAGATCAAATGACATATACATATATAATACATCATAAATAATCACACATAAATACTTTATATAATCCAGTTGCATTCTCACTACATCACACAAAATTCATATAATCTAAATAATACATTTCTTAATTTAAATCAAGTTAATTCGAGAGCACATAAATATATCAATCAACCTAATTCATTAACCATGATCATCTCACATAAATATTTCTTGCATTAACATGAAATTAAGGTATAATATTCTAAATTAAATAATTCATCAAATATCATAACATTAAGACCTAATAATCAAATCATGAAAATAAGTCCCTAAATCATCATCCACATAATCATATAGATCATCACATAGAATAAAAAATAAAAAATCGTTGTCCAAAGAGTCTAATATATCAAAATAATATATCTGTAGTTCAAGAATAAACCATAACACATATATAAAAATGCAACATTAATGGTCACATAAAATACACCGTAAAATCAACTTTGCATTTTTTACAACATTCTATAATTTTGACTTATCCATTGTTAATTTACTTCATCACATCTCTTGAAACACAATAATCAGAAGCGTCCCCAAAACCTTTACTTAATCAAGACAATATTTAACATTTCAATTGATTTCAAAAATCTACTTGATTCACATTTCTTGCATCAATATATCATGAAAGCGTAATACTCAGAATTTCCTTCTTAACATCAAGACCTAAAAATCAACTTCCTATTAATTTACATCTCAACATAATATAAAATCAAATAGTCATTTATGTAAGCATACATTTACAATAGTAACATTTCAATATTCTTAAGTGTACATAACTACCTACTGAATTTAAGACTCTACACACCTTCCTACTACATTTTCTATTATAAATTACATACCCAAGGAAAACAACATTTAACTTCATTAAAATTTTCATCTTATCTTATTATAATTTAATTTTTACTAGTTCCCATAAAAATTTCTCAAAACATGCACTCAACTACTCTATTAAGAAACTTTTTTGAATTCGTTTAGCCCTTAAGCAAACATAGTTCATCTTAGAAATGTTGACATGCGTATATATGCAAAATAAAAAAGAGTGCATCACAAAATAGTGTGGTCAAGCCTCTATTCATCAGAATATAAATCCATAATGCATCAACATAGCGTATCTAAATACTGAGTCTATAATGCAGAAAGGAGAAATGATATGACCGGACCAGGGTAGGGTCCCTTAATAACCCACCACAAACCCAATGATAGCCTCCTGATTAACACAAAAAATATTGAACTAGGTACATCGCACGATGCCATCATAAGATATAATATGAGGAAAATTCACTGCATCTCAAGATCATCTCAACCCTATCTCTAAGGATCACCAAAATATGATCCTAGACTACACCCAATGTCTCAAGCTAAGGTAGGGCATTGAAAATATACTTGAAAATCAGATCCTCCTGGAGGTTCACCCTCACATAGGAGCAACATGATCATACTCAACGAGTGTGAAGTTTGAAACCACACCATTAGGATGTTTGTGCTAAGAGGGAAATGAAGGAGGAACTACAAGCATGTATACACACACACACACACACACACATGTATTTATATATATGTGTATATATATATATACACATATATGTATATATATATATATGTATATGTATATTTGTATATGTATATATGTATATGTATATATATATATGTATATGTATATATATACATATATCTATGTATATATATATATATTCTATGTATACATATATATATATATACATAGATATATATATATATATATATATATATATATATGTATATATATATATATATCTATGTATATATATATATATATATATATATCTATGTATATATATATATATATATATATCTATGTATATATATATACATAGATATATATATATATATACATATATATATACATATATGTACATATATATATATACGTATATATATAGGTAGATATATATATACGTGTATATATATATGTATACATATATATATGTATATATATGTATACATATATATATGTATACATATATATACATATATATATGTATACATATATATACATATATATATGTATACATATATATACATATATATATGTATACATATATATACATATATATATGTATACATATATATACATATATATATGTATACATATATATATACACGTATATATATATCTACCTATATATATACGTATATATATATGTACATATATGTATATATATATGTACATACATATATATATATATATATGTACATATATATCTATATATATATATATATATATATATGTACATATATATGTACATATATATATATATATATATGTACATATATATGTACATATATATATATATATAGAATATATATGTACATATATATATATACATATATATATATATATGTACATATATATATATATGTACATATATATATATTATATGTACATATATATATGTACATATATATATATATATATATGTACATATATATATATATATGTACATATATATATATATATATATATAAAGAAATGATAGGAATCGAGATATCATGTGGATCCCGCAAGTAGGTAACTAGGACTATGTCCCTCAACCATATCAAACATGTGAAACAAGAAAGTATATATATATATATAAAGCAAT
>BSBK01010754.1:217500-375000 GCA_027943335.1 Chamaecyparis obtusa | reverse complement strand
ATATGAACATGCTACACCATCTCCAAAGCCTTCTATACCAATTGATATGATATACACATTGTGCAGTAGGTGTCGAGACCAAAACATAAATGAACACTTGCCAAAGAGGACCAAACCCAAATAATCAATCCACCATATGTTGTACAAAAAATAGAACCACCCCCAAAATAGATAAGAATGAGTATTTAAAGCACATGCTTTGTTGAACACCTATTCTAATACAACAAGGATATTTTTACACATCAACTGATACAACCAAACCAAAAATATGCATAGGATTTATTGACATCAATGATAACCATTAATGAAAATAACATAAAAAAACATCAACTTCACATTCTTACAATCTCCCTATTTGTCATTGATGGAAATATTCATCAATAAAAAAGAAAACAATTTGTTATCAAAAGATATCAGCATCAAAGTTCTATATTTCCCTAGTTCTTCTCCTTATTCTTCTCTCCCTTTAACCAAAATGAAAAAGGGTGAAAACTCCCCCTTATTAAATCACTCAACTCCCCATAAGAGGAAGCCTCCAAACATTGATCCAGGAAAGAATCAGAATGAAATTCACTTGAGAAATGCTCACATTAGTGTTGTTAGTGAACACTATGAAGGGTTAGAACATTGAGCTTCCCCCCGAGATAATCAAAAGTATCCTTGCATAAAGGTTTTTGAAATATGTCATCTATCTTCTCCTTTATAGTAAAATACTAAAGATTCACTTAACCTTCCAACATCTTCTCTCTGATCTATCAGCTCCTTACTGTGAATCACTTAACAATTGTTAGATTCACCAGGATATAGATTTAATTTAGGATTGAAGCTGGCATTTCTTGCTAGTTGAGAAAATAAACACATAAAATCCAAGAAAGTAAAGAAGAAAACAAAAACATGCACCAAGAAGAGAGGGACAAAGAGATTAGATAACGAAGATCACCAAATTGTGGCAACATCATTGAACCCACAAAAAGAATTGGTCATTACCATTATTATGATGCAAAGTTATTTTACACAATAATAGTCTTTCACTGAGTTACAATATGCTTCAAGAAAGATTTTTTACATTAGGCTCTTCCCACTTCCACACTGTAATAATATGATCTATCTAGCAACACATTAATGCCTAGGTCTTCATCATCTTTACAATGATAAGCAATGAAATTGTGACTCTCTCTCTCTCTCTCAAAAAGAGTACATAAATACAATAGGCATAAAGCCTTTACAAATGACTGAAAATTTGTGAAAATTATCCACTAGATTTTTATCTCTCCATAAGAGACCTTTTAGCTTTCTTACAAGAGAAAACTCTTACTTCTCCAAAACCCTTTACTAAAAGAAACAAACTCCTCTCCAAGAGTTCATTTCTATGGAAATGAGAACAAACTCTCCATACCCATTCCTCCTCCTAGAATGACTTTTTAAAGAGACCATAACCCCCATAAATACAACTCTCATGCTAAATATGGTCTTCAACCATAAAATAAACACTAATATGTGATGAAACCATATCTACCAATTTTAAAATACATCCTTTAAAATGTATGGCTCCTCTTAAAATACCCCTTAACAATTTTAGGGATTTTCTTTTTAGTTAATGATTTTTAAAACCTTGATTCCGATTTGGGTTTTTATTTATCCTTTCACTGATCCCCTTTAACATATAAAAAAATTGGTATCTACCAAAAGACATTCCAAAAAATAGTTGCGACATAGTTGGAGAAGGAAGGGAATTTAGCATATGGGAGGTTAGGAGTTCAACTCCCCAAATTAACATTTTGAACAAACACAACAAAACATGCATATTTTTGAACCTTTATGGGGTACCACATGGCATCAACTTATTGAGCCATGTGGCACAACTATATTTTCCATCTGAAGAACATGTGTCATCAGATAATTTTTTACACATCACAACATGCCAAGTCAACTGCCACATTGCGATGCCTCGTCATTGTGCCACATCAGTATACAAACTACCACATGTCCTACTTTGGTGATACCACATTAGCATGCTGACATCATCAAGTCAACCCATTTTCTTGCAAACTTTGCCCAACTATAACTTTTAGGTATGGATTCCATTTTTGAAACTGAATATAGTTTTGGAATCAGGGTGATGAGCAATATGACTTGGCATAATTTTTTCTTGGATTCAAGATGATCAAATTTTCACCTTTTTTCTACTGCCACAATTCACCTATTTGACCAAAAACTTTGACCACACATAACTTGTCCATATGAACTCCATTTTATACGAAACAAGTTATGTTGGGTTCGTATTCACAAGCTCTCTTGTTTGAGACCAATTTCATCATATTTGACAATGGTAAAATTTTTGGTCAACCCTCTCACATCCTTGGCCCTTACTAAACATTAATTGAGCATATCTCATGCAAATGAACTCCTTTTGACATGCTTCAAATTGTCACAGGAATGTTTCATCGTGTTCTATACACTGATGTCAATTTTATGGTATTTTGAGTTGGTTGAATTTTTTAGGTCTTCAAGATCCACTTGGATTATTCCTCCCCACCAAGGAACTTTTGGACCTCCAAAAGGTTCTAAATTAGACACCAAGTGATAAAAATACCTCCACACCCATCCATTATCTATCCACCATTTTTTTGCACCCACTTAACCAAAAAATTGTACAACAATTATGGAAATTGCAATCATATTGATACATATATGGATTTTCCCACATCCTTCTTCATTCATTATTCCAACTACTATGCATGTGAAACACATTAGAAACATTAACAAATATAATGATGATAATGAAAATGATCTAACAATACTCTTAATCCTCTTGATAGGTTTCCATGATAAATCTTGATGTTGTGATATTGATGGTCCCTATGAAAGATGATAGTTAGGCTTAAAACAAACTAATTTATTTTCATGCTTCAAATAACCTAACTTTTCCACCTTTGAAGACATGAGTAGAGAGGCTTTTCTCACATACATGAGCCTCTTTATTTTTGCATTGTTCACTAATGAAGAATCTATTAAACCTTATTCTTTTCCTTCTTGGGATGAAGCTTCGAATGAAGCTTCCAATAGTCAGCTTCTTGATGTCCACCTTAGTTGCAATAAGTGCAAGGCATTTTAAGCATCCATCCCTTCTTTCCATTCTCTTTCTTTCAAACTGGAGATTGGTCTTTATGCAGTGTACTTTTCCTACTTGAATCTACCTTCTTGTACAAAGTGATTCTTTTCCAATACTTGGAAACATTGTGGTTATTCAATTCACAAAATATGCATGGTTTTCTAAACCAAAAGATTTCTATATTATTGACCTTTTTATGATGAAAAGGAACATTGGAATAATGATGCCTATTATACCTTTTTTGGTCACCCTTCGAGGATGCATTCCAAGAGAATCTATGTTTGTTCTTCTCTTAGACATCTCACATGCTTCACCACTACCAGAAGGTGATGTTCCATTTCCTCTCTTAGATTTTCCTTGGGATGGTTCTTCTTTTGGAGAATTATTTGTGTCCACTACCTTGGAACATTCTCCTTCATCGTACCCCAATCTTGCATAATGAGGTCTATCTTTCACCTTTGTAGGTTTAACTATACCTTATCCATAAATTCCAATGTCATTTCCTTCATAGCCCATCTTGGTTAACAACCCAAATCCAACACTTTCACAACGAGAAAAAAGAATATAAATAGAAGCATGAGGAGATTTCACTAAGTTTTCATCTTCATCATTCTTTGACAAACCTTTTTTTTCAGACTTTCATTCCTCGTACATATCATCAACCTTCGATTTCATTTCCTTGAAAGCTTCATAAAATTATGCATTCAAGATAAAAGGAAATAGATTTTCCTTATATGAATACATATATCACCTCACTTGGCATGAATTTTCCCAAAGTATCCCACAACCTCCAACTTGTCAAATTATGTCTGATACAAAACTTGATTCGTAAATTCCTTACTATGAATCACTTAACAATTATTTTTGATTGCAAGAAAAAATAGGTTCTAGCAGGAACCCAAAACCCCATACAAGTAAAGATCAAAATATAACAACATTAAGCATACATAAAAGAAATAGGACTTGGGACCGGTCCACTAGATCTAGAGCCAACAAAAAAAGCCAAAAAACCAAAAACTAGTAAAACCACCAACAACCAATAAAACCTAAAAATAGAACAACACCAAGTCCCATGAGAACCTAGGAAAAATCCTTGCAAGTTTCATCCGCTTCCTTCTTTGCCTCTCATATCTTCTTGATGGGTGCATTGAAGTTAGAGAGCTCAAGGATCTTGTCCTGAATCTTTTTTCTTTTAGCAAACTAGGTGTGTTTACCAAGACCCTTGTCACCTGCATCTTGATTTTAATCCTTAGGTTTTTTGATAGGGGAACTAGCATACAGCTCCACTTTGATAGACATAAAAAAATCAATGGTTGAGCCCACGAATAGGTTGTTATCCTGCACATTCTTCTTCACCACATTCTCTAGATTATCAACTTTAACTTGCATATCTAGTATTTTCTTCTTCCTATCGTTGTCCTTATTTCCATCCAACCCCTTCAAACCAGTCTCCATAATCTCTTGCAGGGAATAAACCTTAGCAGAGATAGATCAAAATTTCAAATTAAGACTTTTAATTTCTTGAAAAATCTATTTCGTCAAGTCAAAGGAGTACATGGATCTCACCTTCATAGTTTGGAGGACACTGAAAGGGGGGTCAAGTTTTTCATGCATGTTGGTGTAGGAGCACCCTTGAAAAGTAGGTTGGCTATCCCATTTTGGTGATAAAGACCCTCTGGAAGGGAAATCTATATACATAAGGTCATTTGGACCAAGTGTGGTGTGAGTTAGATGAGTTGTGTGCTTCTTTTTAGGAAAAATGCTTTCTAATGCTCAAGGTTGTAGGCACTAGACTTCATCATGTCATCAAGTACCAGGATGATGTCATTATTATTTTAAGGTCCTTAGATGCCCTAGGTGATCTATCCAAGCTTGGATAGAATAAAGTTAAGGTATTTCTTCTAAAAACATAGAAGATGTTAAAAGATGTAACAATGTTGCAAATGTTGCTCGAGCAACATTTGCAACTTTTCAAATATTGCTGACAACTTTGGTTAGTCTTAAGAATTTAGGAATTAGTAAGGATTAGGGTTGTCTAGGGGGTTAGGCATGTGAGATGATAGTATATATGGGAAGTTAACCCTAATTTCAAGGGTTGGTGGTCATTTGTACAGACTTGGCATACTAAACAAAAGAGATTTTCTGAGAATAGTTTAAGAGTTTTTTATTACCAATGGTAGTATTGGTCTTGCATGGATTAAGTTAGGGAATGTAATACTTGGAATTAATATTTTAGCATGTGTTAGTGTGTTTCAATCTTTTGGTTTGTTTCTTAGACTAGGTTTTAAAGAATTTTGTAAATTATTTTTGTTTCTCCAGTTTCCTGTCCTGTTTCGATAGAGGTAAGATGTGGACCTAGCTCCATTTCCCATTGTATTTTTTGTATGACCATTTAGGGATGGAGACTAGGGTCAATGTGCTGCATTTTTCCACAAGAATGGGCCCATAAAGTGCTTGGAGTGATTTATGGGGTCTTTCCCTAGGTGAGCAGTGAAGGAAGCCCGACTACGAAGACCAATAAATAGTGTAAAGAAATTGCAAGATGATGGATATCATGAGCCAAGAAGGCCATGGATGTATTGATTCATGATGTATAGGTACTAAAGAATAAGGAGTGCCCAAGAAATTTACTTGTCAAGTTTTGAAGCTAGAAACCAAAGACTGGTTCAAAACTAAGCCAGAGGCCTTAAATCCCAATTAGCGTGTATAGACAGAGTTGAGGGTTAAGACCAAGAAAATCTTGGAGGTATAGTAACATATATTTGAACTGCCAAAACTTATTTGGGGGTCCTTTAAGGAATTTTTCCTGGAATTGCATTTCCTAAGATTTAGGAGGGCTAATTGGGGTAGAAAGGCTACAAGGCCTAAAACATAGGAAGATGGTGAGTGATGGTGAAAAGACCAAAAATGACAAGAAAAGAACCATGTTTGGAGTCTAGAAGTGAATTCATAGAAGCCTTTAGCCTCTTGCAAAACAAACCTATGGTTCAGGCTTGAAGAAAATGGATTAGGAGAGTTCAACTTGAATGGAAAAGAAGGCAACCTAAGAAGATGGGAAGATTCTTAGAAGTGGGAAAGAATAGCTTCTTTCCAAGTGAGTGGGAGTGGATTGAGGAAGCCTTGAGAGGTCCTAAGAGATACCTAAGGCAAGTTCTAGGTAACTCAGGAGTAAATTAGGAGTCTCCCTATCAGAGTGGTATTAGAGAAGTTTCAAGATCTAGTATAAGAAGTGTTGTAGGAAGTAAATGTTGCAGCCCAAATAATCTAGTGCATCCAACAAATTGGTGATTAATGCTGAATTGGCTAAGGAGGTGGACAAAAAAGAAGAGGACAATAAATTATTGAGAGAAAGATTGGCTCAATTGGAGTAGCTCTTGGGTGAAGTCCAAGATAAGGAAGATAAGGTGAAGGATAAAATAGACTAGAAGGAAGAGAAAGAAGCCAAGGAGAAGGAGTTAGAATTGGAGGATGAAGCTCCAACCCCTAACCTTGTTATGCCTAAAGAATCCTTCTTGAAGGCACTAAAGGCCTTAAGTAGAAAAGCTTTGGAGGGTGTACCACTTTTCAGTGGACAGATGGATCTTGATCTAGTCATGGACTAGATTGACAGTATAGAAAATAATTTTGAGTGTGATGGCATAACAGAAGCCCAAAAGGTAAAGGTGGCCAAATCTAGGTTGAGGGGTTCAACACTCACCTGGTGGAAATTTTGTTCAGACTGAAAGAGAGAAAGAGGTTAAGAGTCCCATTGTTACATGGAAATGCATGGTGACTAAGGTGAGGGAAACCTACTTACCTGATGACTATGAGATTTAGTTGCATAGAATTAGGCATAATCTTAGGCAGAAAGATTTGGATGTCCAAGCATACATCGAAGAGTTCCAAAAAATGTTTTTGAGGTCAAAAGTAGTAGAGGATGAAAGTATCAGATTAGCTAGGTATCAGAATGGACTCAATTGTTCTATACAAGAAGATATGAGTCTAGTTACCTTCAAGAATGTTCAACAATGCTATTAGATGGCCTTGAAAATTGAGGAGAAAGGCAAAAGAAAGCATGAAAAAACCTCAAGGGGAAGAGGTAGAGGAAAAGAAAATAGAGGACATAGAGGTAGTTTTGGAGGTAGGAGCTATGACTCTAGAGCTCAAAAAGAGTCCAAACTGATAGAGATGACTAATGAAACTAGTGGAAGAGGAAATTTGAATAGAGGTAGAGGTTTACAAGGTGGAGGAAGAGGCAGGTTTGGAGGTTCAGGAAAAGCCTCATTTTGAAAATATGAAGTGCTTCCAATGTAACCAGTTAGGTCATCTGGCTTATAGATGCCCTAAGAAGGCTTCTAGTTCACATGTTGATAAGAGGGTAAATTATGTTGCCCAAGAAGAGACTAGTAGTATTAAGTCCCCTAAAGTTAACCTTGACTCAAAAAGTGGGAGAATCTAATGATTAGAAGGATTCTCATTAAAGAACCTGTCAAAGAGGAATCTAAACAAAGGAGGGCACCTTTCAGGGTGAAGTACAAGATACCTAGTAAAGTTTGGAAAATGATCATAGACTCAAGTTCTATTGACAACATCATATTAGAGGAGGCTGTAAGAAAGCTTGGATTAACCAAAATACCTCATACAAACCCTTATAGAGTTACATGGTTGAATAAGGGACAACATGTCCTTGTAAATGAACAAGCATGGGTTAATTTTTCAATAGGTAAGTATGTGGAAAAAATCTTGTGTGATGTACTCCCAATGGATGCATGCCACCTACTCTTAGGTAGGCCATGGAAATTTGATAGGAAAATAATTCATGATGGAGAAAGGAAATCCTATTCTTTCAAGAAAGATGGGGCACATATAGAATTCAATCACTAATGGATGATGAGGGGTCTACATCAACAAGACCTAATATATTGTTACAAGGAGGAAAAGAATACATCCAAGGTGTAAAGAATGGAGAAGGAACACACTATGCAGTAGTGGTTAAACCTAGTGAGGAGAATAAAGTGGAAGAAGCACCTCTACCAAATGAAGTGCAGGAGTTGTTGAAGGAGTTTAAGGATATAATTAGTGATGGATCACCTACAATGTTGCCACCTCCTAGAGAAATTATTCATTAGATTGACTTCATACTAGGAGCATTTCTTCAAAATAAAGCTACATACAAGATGAGTCCTGACCAAAACAAGGAGATAGCTAGACAAGTGTAAGAGCTATTGGACCAAGCACTAATAAGGAAAAGCATTAGCCCATGTCCAGTGCTAGTAGTCCTAGTAAAAAAGAAGGGAGGTAAGTGGAGGCTTTGTACTGACTTGAGAGCAATAAGTAGGATCACTATAAGGTATAGATTTCCCATTCCTAGGATTGAAGATCTTATGGACTATTTAGGAGAAGCAAGGTACTACATCAAGTTGGACTTGAAGAGTGGGTACAATCAAATTAGGATTAAGGAGGGGGATTAATGGAAGACTGCATTCAAGAACACATAAGGGCTCTATGAATGGTTGGTCATGCCCTTTGCACTTATTAATGCCCCAAGCATTTTCATGAGGTTGATGAATGATGTGTTGAAAGACTACATTGGCATATTTGTAGTAGTGTACCTAGATGATATCCTAATTTTTAGGAAGACTAAAGAAGAACACCTCCAACATTTGTAGATTGTGATGAAAAGAATTGATGCAGGAGCATCCTAGGATTATTGGCAATCCTATATCAACCAATATGTTTTTCTTTGAAGGTATATTATTAGTTTGATCTTGGTTTGATGGAGTTCTTGCTCAGTTTGGGAGACCGGTTGCTTGGTTTCTATGGTTACTAGGGTGCTTAGTCTCTAAAGAATGATCAGTGACTAAAGGCATCAGTTCACTGGCACTCGAAAATAACTACATTGCTCGGTCATGCTTGGCATGGTTGGTTGACTGGTGCTCGGTTATTTCCTTTGTTGCTCTGTGTTCTTTATTACCGATTGGATTATTTTGTTGGATCAGCTTGGATGACTAGTTTTATTGATTTGGGTTACACTCCTCATGTTATGGATTGACCATTGGACATGTGGGGATGTAGATTTGGCATGTTGCATTCTTTTATGTAGATCTGATGACTATTGGGGCCATCTTTGAGAGTTTATTTATTTTGTAGGGCTATATGAGATCCGACTGATGTTTTAGCATTTAATATTTGTTTGTAGGGGTTTATTGTTTCATCAGCCCACTTGTGGCTAGGAATCAATAATTATAAGTTGCTTGGGTAGATATTTAGGGCATCATATTGTTGGAAGGAAGGTTAGTAGCCTACGAGCTTAGGAACAAGAAGATTGCTTAAAATTTTGAGTACAAGTTTAGATATTTCCTGGGTGCCTACCAGTGTATTATGTGTTGGAAACCTGGGCTATTTGAATGTTGATGTTGGGGAAAAGATTTGGATCCTACGAGATCTTGTAAACTATTACTTGCATTGTATTTGGCTATAACCAGGAAGGCCTTATAGCCCAACACATTTCATGTAATCGATGACTTAATGAATAAAGACTTATATTTTGTTTCAGATCTATTAGTGTTATTGTATATTTCCACTACATATTGGTTTGGCTACAAGGTTGGTCAGTCCTTAATTGGATCCACCAGCCTTGACTACATCTAGTGGTATCAGAGAAAAGTTTGTTCCTATTTGAGTGAAGTTTGTTCCTATTGGAGCCAAGTGGATCTTGTGTGTTTGTATCTAGATGTTGATTTGAAGATGCCTCTAATGAGAAATCATGAGATCTTTGAGAAAGAGGAAGCTACTAGTGAATTCAGTATTGAGAATTTTAGGGCTTTGAAAAAACAAGTGCAAGACTTGCAAGAAGAGTTGAGAAAGAAGAAGTTGCATACCTTGAAAGAGGATAGTGATGATGAATCTGAGGAAGATCATTTTGAAGAAGCTGTCAAAGAAGCTAGAGATCCTGAGGAGAATCAAATTCTGAAAGCTATGTCTAAGATTGGGAAAAAACCTAAGATTGAAGTTTCTACATTTGTTGGAATCCTTTGGTCGGAAGAATTGATAGATTGGGTCAATGAGATTGATGAGTAATTTGAGTATGATGAAATAGAAGATCCTTATAGGGTTATATTTGCAAAGACTAAGTTAAAGGGTCATGAAAATATCTGGTGGAGAGAAGTTTAGTTGGAAAGAGGTAGAAGAGGAAAAGAAAAGATCACCAAGTGGAACCGAATGGTTGACATGTTGAAGAAAAAATTCATTCCAGTGGATTATGAATTGGACATGTTTAAGAAGATGCAAGCTTTGATGTATACTAAAAATTCAATATAGGAGTATACAGAGGAGTTTTATAGAATCCTTATTAGGACTGGTCATTCTGAAGCTGATAAAGAGAAGATTGCTAGGTATGTATATGGCTTGAGACCTAGTATTCAAGAAGATTTACTTACTATATGGTTGACAAAAATTGATGATGCTTATCAGATGGCATTGAAGATTGAAGAGAAGCTAAAGAAGAAGTATGAAGGAAAATAAAACAATAGGAACTGAGGTGGTAAAACTGGTGAGATAGTTGCTGAGAGTAATGTGACAAAGAATCCTAAGTCTGATGCCAAATCTAGTAGTGGTCAAGTCACTAAGATACTTGACATAGAGGAAGGTGGAAGAATGAGTTCACCGGCATTTGTTATAACTGTGGTGAAGTTGGTCATAGAAGTTGGTAGTGTCCTAAGAAAAGAGTTGCATTAGTTGTTGAAGAAGACATTGAGAATGTTCTAGAGAAAGGTGAATGTCTTGTCACTAGGAGATTAGCTGCATGTGTTCATGAACTGATGCAAAGGAGGAATTTGTTCAGAACTAGATGTAAGTGCAAGGATAAGATATGTAATGTCATAGTTGATGGTGGTAGTTCTGAGAACTTTGTTTCAGATGAAATGGTTAGTGAGTTGAATTTGGAAAGAAGGAAACATCATAATCCTTATCAGATTAGTTGGATACAAGATGTTTCTAAGGTTAGATTTGAATAACAATTCTTGGTTAAGTTTCAGATTGGATCTTACCATGATGAGATATTGTGTGATGTATTGCCTATGGATGCTTGTCATATGTTTCTTAGTAGACCTTGTTAGTTTGACAAGAATGTTTTGTTTGATGGTCATGCTAATACCTATGTGGTTAGGCATGAAGGAGCTCGGCATAAGCTGATACCTTTATAGCAGATAGGAGTTAAAGGATGTGGAGTTATCAGGTGTTGTCCTTATGAAAAACCTCAAGAGTAGAGGGTTGATGAACCTATTCCTGTTAAATTTAGTTTGAAGGAGAAAGAGAATGATATCTCTAAAGAGTTTGTTGAGATTAAGAAATAGATGGTCTTGTTGGTAGAGATGGTTCAACAGATGGTGACATTTGTGACACAGAGACATGTAGATGATACTGAGTTGGTTGAAGATTTTGGAATGGATGAACCTTACAGAGGCACTGATGTGATCGGTAGTGGTCAGAGTTAGTTGTTATCAGTTGCCGACCAAAGGGATAAGCATAATGGAAATAAGAAGGACCTTCTGCATGAGATAATGAATGAAGTAAAGACTACTTGGGATGAAGGACAAGAAGACATATGGGTGAAGAAAAAATTTAGCATACCTATTCTGATTACCTTGAGGTGTTCCTGATTTCCTTATGAGAAAATATTTCTTACCTAGGGTGTCTAATGCAGGAGCATCCTAGGATTCTTGGCAATCCTGTATCAACCAAAAATATGTTTGTCTTTGAAGGTATATTGTTAGTTAGATCTTGGTTTGATGGAGTTCTTGCTTAGTTTGGGAGACTGGTTGCTCATTTTTTGTGGTTACCATGGTGCTCGGTGACTAAAGGTGTTAGTTCACTAGTGCTTGGCAATAACTGCGTTGCTCGATCATGCTTGGTGTGCTTGGTCAACTAGTGCTTGGATTTCCTCTCTTGCTCAGTGTTCTTTCTTACTGACTGGATTGTTTTGTTGGATCAGCTTGGCTGAATGGTTTTGTTGATTTAGGTCATGCTCCTCATGTTATGGATTGACCATTGGACGTGTGGGGACCTAGATCTAGCATTTTCCATTCTTTTATGTGGATCTAATGACCGTTTGGGCCATCTTTGAGAGTTTATTTCTTTTCTAGGGCTATGTGAGAGTCGACTGATGTTTTAGCATTTAATATTTATTTGTAGGGGTTTATTGTTTCATCAGCCAACTTGTGGTTGGGAATCAATATTTATACATTTCTTGGGTAGATGTTTAGGGCATTAGATTGTTGGAAGGAAGGTTAGTAGCCTGCGAGATTAGGAATAGAAAGATTTCTTGGAAGTTTGAGTACAAGTTTAGATCTTTCTTGGGTGCTTTCTAGTGTACTGTGTGTTGTAGACTTGGGCTATCTGAATGCTGATGTTGGGGAAAAGATTTGGATCCTACGAGATCTTGTAAACTGTTACTTGCATTGTATTTGGTCGTAACTAGGAAGGCGTTACAACTTGACACATTGCATGTAATCGGTGACTTAATGAATAAAGACTTATGTTTTGTTTTAGATCTATTATTGTTATTGTGTATTTTCATTGCATATTGGTTTGGTTCTAAGGTCAGTCAGTCCTTAATTGGATCAATAGCCTTGACTGCATCAAGACTCCATGAAGAGAAGTTGCCTATAAACCTAGAGAAGTGTGAATTTATGAAATAAGGGTTGATATATCTTGGCTTTGTGGTCTCCCAAGGTACCTTGAAGATGGATCCTAGCAAGGTGGAAGCAATACTTAACTAGCCTACTCCTACAAGCAGCACTAAGGTAAGAAGTTTTCATGGACTTGCTCAATTTTATAGGAATTTCATTAGGAGTTTTAGTGAGATATGTGCTCCAATCTTAGATACAATAAAAGGTGAAGTAAAGACTAAATTCAAGTGGACTCCAAAGGTTGGAAAGGGTTTTGAGTATTTGAAGAAGAGAGTGGCTACAAAATCTATATTGGTTTTGCCAAATTTTGATAAGTTATTAACCCTAGAATGTGATACAAGTGGCATAGCAGTTGGGGCAGTGTTGAATCAAGAGAATAGGACAGTACCATTTTATAGTGAAAATATACATGAGGCCAAGAAGAGATATTCTTCTTATGATTTGGAACTATATGCATTGGTACAGTCTTTGAGGAAATGGTGGCATTACCTTTTTCCTAAAGATTTTGTGGTGTATACAGATAACAAGGCTTTGAGTTTCATCAATTCTCAGGAAACATTGAGCAATAGATATCACAAGTGGATGAAATATTTACAAGCCTACACCTTCACTATTAAACATAAGAAAGGACAATTAAACAAGGTGGTTGATGCATTGAGTAGGAGACTTCTGATAGTCTAGGAAGTATAGTTGTAAAGCATAGGCATAGAGAGCTTCAAGGAGCTTTATGAAGGGGATGAGGACTTCTCAGAAGCATACAAGGTGTGTAAAGAGTTGAAGAACCATTTAAATAGTTAATTTGTAGACTATACAGTACAAAATGATCTCTTGTTTAGAGGAGAATAGTTGTGTGTCCCTAAGGGATCAATGAGAGAGATTGTGATACAAAAGAAGCACAATGGGAGATTCAGTGGGCACTTTGGCCTAAACAAAACACTTGAGCTAGTACAAAGGTTCTATTTTTGGCTTAGGATGGAGAAGGACATCAAGAAGTATGTGGAGCAATGTTTGGTTTTCCAAAAAGCTAAAGGTACCTCATCAAATGGAAGTTTGTACAAACCTTTACCCATTCCTAGCAGGCCTTGGGAATGCATCAGCATGGACTTTATAGTTGGTTTGCCTAGAACCAAGACTGGTTTAGATAGCATATTTGTGGTTGTAGATAGGTTTAGCAAGATGAGCCACTTCATTTCTTGAAAAACCATACATGATGCCAGTCATATTGCACATTTTTTCTTTAAAGAGGTGGTAAGGATTCATGGCCTACCCCTAATCATAGTATTTGACTGAGACGTGAAATTTATGGGCCATTTTCAGAAGAATTTGTGGAAAATATTAGACACAAATCTTTCATTTGGATCAGCCTACCATCCCCAAACTAATGGTTGGACTGAGGTCATTAACTTGGTGCTAGGTAACCTCCTTAGGTGCTTGAGAAAGGAGTATGGACTTATGTGTGATCAACTGTTACCATAGGCAGAGTATGCCTACAATGATAGTGTCAATAGAATAACATGGAAAAGCCCCTTTGAAACTATTTATGGGATACATCCTAGAGGCGCGTGTGAGTTGAGACACTTGGAAAATGAATAAGGAAGGAGTGGATATGTAGAAAATTTCACTCAATCAATGAAGGAGGTTCATGAATAGGTGAAGAAGTAACTTCAAGAGGCTACACAAAAGTTGAAGGCCAAAGTTGATGAAATAAGGAAGGATATTCAGTTTGTTGTGGGAGATGTTGTGATGGTACATCTTAACAACTCTAGGTTGTAGAGAGGGATACCCACCAAACACCAGATGAGAAGGATTAGCCCTTGCAAAATCTTGGCAAAGTATGGCCAAAATGCCTATAAGATAGACTTGCCATCGAACTTAGCTATATCTCTTGTATTCAATGTATAGGATTTGGTATAGTATAAAGGGCCCAAACCAGAACACTTAGAGCCACAAACAGGGATTGAAGACCTCAAAAAAGATATTCAGGTTCCCAATACATCCAAATCGGTAGCAGTAAAGATTTTGGACTCTAGAGTGAGTAAAAAGACTAGGAAGGTAACATACATGGAACAATTGATTTAGTGGCAAGGTAAGTCAGAGGCTAAATCTACTTGGGTAGCTGAGAATGAGTTCAAGAAGCAAGGAGTTGATCCTAAACTCCTATCACTAGTGGTGACTTAATTTCTTAGCCTTGGTAGCATGGTGCAAGAGCACCCCTGGGAAGCAAGTTGGAAATCCCATTTTGGTGTGAAAGACCCTTTGGAATGGAAATGTATATACATAAGGTCATTTGGACAAAGTGTGGTATGATTTAGATGAGCTGTGTGCTTCTTTTTAGGGAAAATGCTTCCTAATGCTCAAGGTTGTAGGCACTATACTTGATGATGTCATTAGGTGCTAGGATGATGTCATTATTGTTTTAGGGTCGTTAGATGCCCTGGGTGATCTATCCAAGATTGGATAGGATCAAGTTAAAGTATTTATTCTAAAAAGATAGAAGATGTTAAAAGATGTAACAATGTTGCAAATGTTGCTCGAACAACATTTGCAACTTTTCAAATGTTGCTGACCACTTTGGTTAGACTTAAGGTTTTCGGCCTTAGTAAGGATTAGGGTTGTCTAGGGGGTTAGGCATGTGATATGAGAGTATATATAGTAAGTTAACCCTAATTTCAAGGGTTGGTGATCATTTTTATGAACCTGGCATACTGAACAAAATAGATTTTCTGAGAATAGTTTTAGAGTTTTTGATTACCAGTGGTAGTATTGGTCTTGCATGGATTAAGTTAGGGACTGTAATACTTAGAATTCATATTTTATCATGTTTTAGTGTGTTTCAATCTTTTGGTTTGTTTCCTAGACTAGGTTTTAAAGTATTTTGTTGTTTGTCCAATTTCCTATCCTTTTTTGACAGAGTTAAGATGTGGACCTAGCTCCATTTCCCACTTTAATTTTTGTATGGAATTTTGCAGATGGATACTAGGGTCAATGTGTTTCATTTTTCCACAAGAATGGGCCCTGCAAGTGCTTTGAGTGATTTATGGGGTCTTTCCCTAGGCGATCATTGAAGGAAGCCCAACTAGGAAGACCAAGAAATAGTGTAAAGAAATTGGGGGAGGAAGGATATCATGATCCAAGAAGGAAATGGATGTATTAATTTATGATGTGTAGGTACTCAAGAATAAGGAGGAGTGGCCAAGAAGTTTACTTGTCATGTTTTGAATTTGAAACCAAAGACTGGTTCAAAACCAAGCCAAAGGCCCTAAATCCCAATCAGAGTGTATGGAAAGAGTTGAGGGTTAAGACCAAGAAAATCTTGGAGGTCTAGTAACATATATTTGAATTGCCAAAACTTATTTGGGGGTCTTTTGAGAATTTTTTCCTAAAATTGCATTTCTTAAGATTTAGGAGGGCTAATTGGGGAAAAAAGGCTACAAGGCCTAAAACATAGGAAGATGGCAAGTGATAATGAAAAGACCAAACTTGGCAAGAAAAGACCCATGTTAGGAGTCTAGAAGTGATTTCATAGAAGCCCTTAGCCTCCTACAAAACAAACATATGGTTAGGGCTTGAGGAACATAGATTAGGAGAGTTCAGTTTGAAGGGAAAAGAAGGCAACCTGAGATGATAGGAAGATTCTTGGAATTGGGAAAGAATATCTTCTTTCCAAGTGAGTGGGGGTGGATTGAGGAAGCCCTAAGGTGAGTTATAGGAAACTCTAGAGTAAATTAGGAGTCTCTGTATCACATGTCCTCTTTGAGTAGTTACACATTTTGCTCTTGTTGATCAATAGTTTTGACAAATGGGATGCTCTGAGAGGAGGAGGGAACATTCCCCTTCTTAACAATAGGGAAATCCTCCTGCTTATTTGAATGGACCTCTATAAACACTTCCAACTTGGGGGAAATAGGAACATCATGTTCCTCTGAGGTATCATAATCAACCAAAATGGGGACCTGGTGACCACCCACATCCTCCTCTTTATTGTCATCCTCATTGTTATCCTTGATAATGGGGTTGTTTTCAACATCCATAGTTTCAGCAGCCTCTTCCTCCTTGTTCTCATTATCCCCTAAGGCAATATTTGACACTGACAGAGAGGCAATACTATCATCCTCAGATGAACTAGTTGAGGTGGCATAATCCTAAGCACTTTCTCTAGTAGAATCTATCTCCATACCAGCTTCCTTATACAATTTTATTTTTTTACCAGTAAGGGTTTTGTCCATTATATGTAAGGTTCTTGTCTTTATTCTTAGGTGTGGCTTCATCAGATCTAACAACAACTTTTTCTCCTCTAGAGAACATACTGCCAAACTCTCATCTAAGATCTTCTCTCTTATTCTCAGATCTTCCTTCATTGCTTCTCTCTTTAGGAATTCTAATATGTTCCAAATATAATCTAGAATCATAGTCTTCAGTTCTAGGACTTCTCTTTTTGAACTTTAGCATATGTTTGACAATCATTCCATGAATTTTTGATTTATCAATTTCACTATACTTCTCCTAGAACTTCAACACTTGATCTATCCTTCCTTCATCAATAATCCTTGAGCTCAACATCTTGAGACTAGGTTTGAAACTTACTTCTAGAGTTGCTTGAGTGTTCTTTCTATTTCTTGTTTCTCATGAGGATGGATGATTGGTGCTAATCTCTTTCTTCCTCTTAGGTATTGTCTTATACTCTAGAGGAGTAGTAAGGTCAATGGTTACCTTGGGCGTAGAAGGGGTATCACCTATTTTACCCTTCAAATCATAGGATTTCTTAGTTTTCACCTTCTTCATCTTTGGATCATTAGATTCTATCTTTGCTACAGCTGTGCTCTCTATTTCCAAAGCAATCTTCTCTTTCCTTGCTTTGTCTAGGTCTACTTGAGATACTCCATGAATTTTCAAAATCTCTGAAGTAACCTTGGCAACTTTTCTTTTTGTTGGTGTGTTTTTCAATACAACATCTACTTCTCTTTTTTTCTCCTCATAAGTCCCCCATCTAGGTTCATTGGGGTCCTTAGGTGCTAACAATAGAACTTGAGCATAAGCCATTGGAATAGGCTCTTCAACTTCATGTCCCGATGGATGAATCCACTTTGTTCTTGGTTCAACAACCTCCATGCATGTTGTATCAGTTTCCACCATGAAACAAATTGTGTCCTTGTCTTTCTCAACAATAATTTTTAGAATCCTATATCTCATCTACATTTTTGCCCTAAATGTCTTTAATTCCAAAGTCATGTAATCCTTAAGGGTACTTTCTAGGGATGCCTTGAAGGATATCTATGGCATTGTGGGAATAGATTTGTCTAGATATAAATCAAACACCTTTCCAAGTATATGGAAGTATATGTAGATTATTAGAGATCCAAACCTAAATATCTTGGTCTTGTCATGCTTGATGGCTCTTATGTTTTCTATCAGTTGTGCGCACAAGATCTCACACAGATTAAACTCTCCATTCTATCTTACCAATCTTATTGCTACTAGAATAATGGCCGCTGACACATTGTTTACTCTACTAGTGTGTTGGAACCTATATCCTAGTATCATGCACATCAATTTGATGTCTTTTTCCTCTATAGGATCTATAGTCATTCTCTACCTATCACTTCTTGATTTGCAGGTTTGTTCTAAAAGTTTTCTGACATCCTTTCCCATTGGAAGAATGATGCCTTTCTTAGAAAGACCTTTCATCTCATGAATTAGGTCACCGATGATCCTTACTGAACTTCACCTATCTAGAATAGGTCATGAATCCTACTAAGTAGAATCTTTATCCATTTGGACTCATAGAACTCATATATAGTCGCATATTCAATTTTCAAATAGTTTTCAAGCTGCACATACTCATCCATGAAGGTTTTATTAGGTTTCATCATTATTTCCATGTGCACTCTTATTCTATCCAAACCTATTGGTTCCTTCTTGCAATATATGTATATACTAATATCTTCCACATGCATAACACCCATGGGAGTGTAGGAGAATGCACCTTCTAGATCATCTAGTGTGGACTTGAATGGATGCCTCTTAAACACATATCTCTTCTTCTCAGCCACATCAAATATAATGGGAGTATCCATTACTTATATATCACTTTCCAAATGATCTAAAGGACTTTTAAATTAGCGTGATGGAATAGGGCATCTAGAACAAATCAAATGCACTTGCTAAACATTGGTGAATCAATCTACAATCCTTCACACTTAAATGCTAGGGATCCTCTGCTCTCTAATCACACTAAATTTGAATGCAATGAGAGATCTAAAAGCCTTTGTGTACTTTAAAGTTAAAATTTTTCCATTAATGCTTGCCACATAAACCAAAATTTCATTGAAAATATCCAACTTTCATTCTGCTATCATTCGGGAAGTGTGCTCTTGCACACAGCCTCTATTAATCTCCAAAAGGTTAAATCCAAAGGTGCATACTTAGAGGGTGAGTATACTGGTCGCACAGGGGTCTAGAGCTAAATTAGCTCCCCCTATGACCCTAAGGGCAATTCATCTAGATGTAGATGGTGCATCTACTATGGATGCATCTAATACATTCTCATCAACCTTATCCTTCTTCGTCTCTAACCAAATCAAGCTCGCATCTTCTGAAGTTTTCACAAACTTGACTTCTCCTTTAGTGTCCAGTATTGATTTTTCTGGCTTTCTAGGGCTTTCCTGACTTTGCATTCTTGATCTATAAAACTTTGAGATGTGTCCATCCTTGTTACAAGAGTGACAAATGATTGCAGGCCTTATATTCCTGTGCGCATTAACATGGGTTACCATTTTGCACTGTTTAGCTGAGTGAGAATTATAGTTACCTATCTAACATGTAACATTCTAAGAACTTCTTACATTTGACTGATTCTAATTTCTATGATTATGCTAAGTCTTGTTTTTCTAACTTGTCTTACAATTCATAGCTCTATGACCAAATTTATTGCATGAATAATAGTAACCATTGAAAGGTCTTACCTCTATACAGTTCCCTGCTCTATGTCCATGTTTGTTACATCCATAAAAAGTTTGATCTACTATATTGCACTCATTCTTGGATGGTTCAAAATGGTTTTTAGCTTGACTTCTAGCCTCCTTAGTATCTGTGGTGTCTTCTGGTGCTTTCATTCTTTCTCACATGTTGTCAATCTAATTTTGTGCTTCATTAAATCCAATGACACTAGTATCTCCTTTAAGTTTCTAAGCATACAACTAAGATTCAATTAGGTCCTTGTGTGAAATTTATCAATGTGATTCTTAGCCTCTTTTAATTCAGTTTCCAAGCTTTCTTTGTTGTTTCTTAGCTACAAGATTTTCATGTTTTCTTTCCTCAATTCTTCATTGAGTTGAATGTTCTCTTTGATATGTTCATCATAGTCTTCCTGATTGTTAGAAAGCTTATCATCCAATTCTTCAATCTATTCTTTTAGGGATGAATTTTATTTATTAAGGTTTTTTATCATTATCCCTAAATCACTAGTAGAGCATTCTTTCAAATCTTTTCTCAGCCTTTTGATGAATGTTTGAGCATCACTGACTTTTTATTTTAGTTCCTCAATTTCTTTTTCAAATCTGTCCAGGTCTTCAAGAGCAGCTTCAAGATTTATTTTCAAATGTTTTATTACTACTTTTTCCATGATCTCCTCAAGTGGTTAAACTTCTTTGCTGAGGACCAGAGCTTTGATACCAATTGTTAGGAATGGGAACATTGAGAGGGGAGCGGGGGGGTGAATCAGTGTTCATTGTATTTAATCTTTTCTCTTTGCTCTTTAAACTTAACTTGAATGCTTAAGTACTGAAATGAACATCAAAATAAATAAAAAACATGAACACAACACATAACACCAATGTGCTTATGGGGAAACCCACATAGGTAAAAACCCCAGTGGGAATTGACACCCACTAATAATCTATACTAGTGTTTTATGATCCTTGTTAGAAGATCCTTAACTTGGTTAGGAGTTTCTTTACAATATATTTAGTATAGTGACCTGGTCAAGGGTCAGACCCTATTAGGGGTGTGGAATCACTATCCTAGAGCTCACTACTCAAGTGGTGAAGGCTACAGCCTTCTGATCTCAGATACACACTATATCTGCTAGATGAATTGTCACTATGACACTTCTTGTCTAATGAGTTCCTTTGATGCGCTGATGCTTTGACCTCTTGCAAAGCTCTAATACATCTTAAAAACTCTTCACATACTTCTTCTCTAATACTATTAACTCTATATCAACTCTCATGCTTAATTACAATGGTGCATCTAATATTTATATGCGCATACAAAACAATTAAATAGGTCAGCCCTTTAACTGATTACATACAATGCTTCCAAATGAATTGGCTCAAGCGTGTTTACAAAAAAAAAACCTTATGTTTCTATAACCTAATTACAATAGGTGCATAGCTCTTACACAATAATAATATAACCACTAACCAAAATACCAACAGTTGGCAGCTTGCACTGTTCTTCTCTGGCATTCACTATCTATGCAACTTGAACTCTCTATATCTTTCTCATACTGAATCTTCTAATCATGCGCTCTTAGAATTAGCATGAATATGATCTTACCAACTTAACTTCTAGGGTGCATACCATAATTTTGTCATATGCACACGCGCTGATGCTCTAAACTTCAGGTACTCTGTATACTATCCATTCTTCAACACTTAGCCAAATCCTGAACTTCTTATCATAAGCACTAACTCCAAAACATCATATGACTTTGTTACCATAATGACAACACTATATAAAGTCATATACACTAGTATAGTCAACTTTCCAACATTTATACCTACCACCTAGAGTGATGTACTCCATGATAGCAGTCATGACCTTTGCCCAAATCTCCTTGAATGCATCAACATCATAGCATCTACTAGAATCCTTCACCAAACTCTGCACCTCAACTTTGATTTTGGGGAATCACTAAATGGCCTTTTGAGAAATTTTCTTATCTCTGTAAAATTTAATACCCTTAAGGCTCAACCTAGACACCTCAGCAATAAGCTCTTTAGTAATGTTCATAGTCAAGCTAGCAATTGTCACAACACCATTTTACAAGACTCACCAAACACCTTCATAGCTCCATCTTTAAACCCATGCAGGCATTCCATATATGTGGTGAGGCCACCCTTTTTGAGTTTTTCTCAGACCTTTGTCACATTCTTCCATTTCATACAATCCTTTAGCTCCCTATGATTAGGCCCACCACCCATGTTTTCAAATAAAGAAATATCAATAGTAGTAGTACAGAGAATAGGAAAATGTAGACGATAATGACAACCTTAAAATACACGCTAATAAACTTGTGTCTACTCTGAGTATTCTCAGGAAAGGCAACACTTTTCATAATAATTTTCCCCCATTTAACAATTTGGTGTCTTTTCATGATAACTTCTTGAGATACTCCAAATCTACTTGTTTTCTATGAATCCTGTCATAAGCCAAATGGGCTACCAAATCAACAGTGAGATTGTTTCCATCATGCTAGGTCACAATGTCCTTCACCCTAATAGCAAAGTTAGCCAGCTCGTCAACTGTACCATTTACCTATTGGAAGATGTGGGAAATGATGACATTCTTAAACTAGTTAATGATAATCTGAGCCTCCTCAATAATCACCTTAATGGACCATGAAGGCTTAGTGATATTTTTGATGCAATTTAAGATATTCATGGAACCTCCTTCGATCCACACATTTGGAGACATGTCTTTTTTAATAATTTTAAGAGTTTGGAGGAGAGCCATAACCTCTACCACATGATTGGCTTGAACCCCAATGGGAAGTGCCATGACAAAAAGATAGTTCTCCATGTCATCTCTTATGAGGCCACCACAACCTGCAGGACCCAGATTACCCTTCACAGTGCCGTTGAAATTGATTTTGATCCATCCCCGGGGGAGAGTGTTAGAAAGTAAAGTACACCAATATAATTGAGAGGGGGGGTGAATCAGTTATTAGATAAATATAGCTTTTATCATCTTTAAGAGATTTTAACAATGTAAGCAATGTGATTAAAAATCATAGATACACAACAACACAATAACACAAGATATGTTGACTAGGGAACCTCTTGATCAAAGAGTAAAGCCCGGTGGGAATAATTCCCACAAAGAGTAAACCTCTTATGAAATAAATCCAGTACATATCAAACCATGTTAGGAGACTTTGAATCCCTGCTAAAAGATTCTAACTCTGTTAGGAGTTATCAAAGATAGAAGGACCCACTGTCCAAACAACTTCAAGGGAAAGATCACTTAACACACTGTCCAACTGATCTCTTTATTACTCAATAGAATAATACCAAAAGATTACTGATCTCAACAACTTATCACTTCTCCTTTGACTATCCCAAACCACACCAACTACTTCATCAGATCGCAATACAAGATCTCTATACTTCACATATCCTCTTATAACGAGTATTGCACAATTCTACAATTCCCTTTCACACAATATTACATTACAATTACATATTAAAATAAGGAAATTAATCCTTCCTTTATGCCACACTCAAATAATTACAAATGATTTGGCATACAAATTAAAAATTAAAATCTTCCACACGTTACACAAAATTTCATAATTACATAAAACTATCAGCTTCAAATTAAGATAACTCTTCACTCATACGACCTCTGACCTTGCTATCATGTCGACATCATAATGATCATATCTTAATCATCTTTACAACTTTACATGCTCAGATTCTATCCTAATTAGGAGATATCATTTGATTTCCACAAACCTCTACTCAGGAACACTACCTGAATACTGCTTCTACTGAATTACACATAATTGTCAAGAATAAATGAATTTTTGTATGCTCTCTTAACCATGATCATATGAAATATCATAAATTAATTCCTCAACTCTGCAAAGCTTGATCTTCAATATCCCACGTGCGCTAATACAAACATGATTTGCTTCTCTACTAATCTTCAGTAGATCACTATGTTGACATCAATGACAATCACAGTCATGAATGCAACAAAAACTACTACAAATACTCCCCCATAGGATATATTCAAAATTCAATCCTAACAATCTCCCCCATTAGCATTGATGGAAACATAGATTTTTTTAAGTTATATGAATACCAACACTACAACATTGTTGCTCTGAAATGATTTCCAAGTCCTCTTCATCAATCAAATCATGCTTCATTTTCCTGTTCATGCTTCAAATATTTTTAGTTTTCCATTTTATATTTCTTGTAACATTCTTCCTCAATTTCTCTTTAACTAGATGGTTTTTCATGCATCCTTCTCCCCCATTGAAATCAATGACAAATGCTACATCACTATGTCAATAATAACTTCAATGTCAAAAGACACTTTTTAGAAAATACATTCACTAGATTCCTCATGACTCATCTCAGAAACACATACTCCCCCATAGAGGAAGTACCAACATCAAGTCCAGAAGAAAGATAAGGCTCGTATACCACTAGAATGATGCAACAATTTGCATCACTTCTCAAAAGTAGGCTGGTGCATAACCCCAAGCATACCTCTCAGATAATCAAATGTATCCTTAGAAAAAGGCTTTGTAAATATATCTGCAACCTACTCTTTTGTGCTTATATACTCCAGTCTGACTTCTTTCTTTGCAACTTTCTCCCTCACTACATGATACTTTATTTCTATATGCTTTGTCTTAGAATGTAGTATAGGATTCTTAGACATACTAATTGTACTGGTGTTATCACAGTGTATAGCAACAGGCTCATCAAATTTTATTCCAATATCCTTCAACATTTGTTTCATCCAAATTATCTTATTATAATTGTTTTCTACTGCTACATACTCTACTTTTGTTGTTCTCTATGAAATACAATTATGTGTCTTGCTTAGCCAAGAAACCAATCTTCCTCCAAGGAAAAATGCTCCACCACCTGTACTCTTTTTGTAATCAACACTACCTCCCCAATCTACATCTGTATATGCACATAGGGTAAATTCATCATATTTTTCATACCACAATCCATATTCAATTGTGCCTCTTAAGTACCTCAGTATCCCTTTTACTGTTGCATAATGTGATTCTCTAGGATCAACTTGAAATCTTGCAATAGTTCCAACCACATGTGATATATCTGGTCTTGTATGAGTTAAATATTCTAATCCTCTAATCATAGATCTGTACTTCTTTTGTTCAACTACAGGAGTACCATCTATGCTAGATAATTTGTGTCTTGTTACCATAGGTGTTCCAACTAGCTTATAGTTCTCCATTCACAATCTCTTCAAGAAGTCATTCAAGTAATTTGTTTGACATACAAAGATGCCATCATTGTTTTGTGTTATCTACAATCCTAAAAAATATTTCATCTCACTAATCATACTCATTTCAAATTCAATCTTCATTTCATCTACAAATTTATCACTAGCTTCATCTTCTCCTCCAAAGATAATATCATCAACAGAAATAATACAACCAACAAACCATTTTCAATTTCTTTTGTGTACAAGTTTCTATCTATTGTGCCTTTAGTAAATAATAATTTTATCAAATACTTATCCAGTCTTGCATACCAAGTTCTAGGTGCTTGTTTAAGTCCATATAAGGCTTTCTTCAGTTTACATACCATATCTCCTTCATGATTCTAGGGAAAACCTTCAGGTTGCTCCGTGTAAACTTCTTTTTCTAACTCTCCAATCAGAAATGCTAACTCCACATCCATCTGATAGACTTTAAACTTCTTATAGGTTGCATAAGCCAAAAACATTCTTACTACTTCAATTCTTCCTAGAGGTGAAAAATTTTCTTCATAGTCAATTCATTCTTGTTGTGAGTATCCTTTACATACCAATCTTTCTTTATTCCATACAACTTCTCCTTTTTCATTCATCTTATTCCTGAATACCCATTTAGTTTCTATAGCATTCTTATCTTTAGGTCTAGGGACCAATTCCCAAGTCTTGTTCTTTTCAATTTGATCTAGTTCTTCCTTCATAGCTTTAATCTAATGTTCATCTTCACAGGCTTCACTAGTAGATTTAGGTTCAATTTGAGAAATTAAACACAATTGTTCTTTTACCTTATTTCATGTCATAACTCCTCTATCTATGCTTCCAATAATCTACTCAAAAGGATGATTTCTGGATAGGTTCATGTTGGGTGTCACTGTCTCAGTTATTGCTTCAACTGTAGGTTCTTCTATGATTTCCTCAATATAGCCTTCATTCTAAAAATCATTTTCAGTTTCATAGAATAATTCAACATTCTCTGGGTTAGTTCTGGGATGAGTTTCTTCATCTGATTCATAATCAAGCATTCTTTCTTGAATTTTGAACTTTTCATCAACTTTAACATTTGTGCTCTCAACAATAGTCTTAGTTCTCTTATTATAAAATTTATAAGCTTTGATCTTCAATGAATAGCCAAGAAATATACCTTCATCACTTCTAGGATCAAACTTTCCAATGTCATCATCTCTCTTAATATAACATGTGCTTCTAAAAATTCTTAAATACTTAACTGATGGTGCATGTCCAAACCATAGTTCATAAGGTGTCTTGTCTGTGTCTTCTCTGATCTATACTTTGTTAATTGTGTATACTATTGTGTTCACTACTTCTCTCTAGAATATCTTCACCAAATCATTTTCAAATGACATGGATCTTTCTGCTTCAGTTACTGACCTGTTTCTTCTTTATGTAATACCATTTTGTTCAGGTGTTCTAGGGGCTAAAATATGTCTCTTAATACCATTTACTTCACAAAAAGTGTTAAATTCTTTTGAAGTAAATTCTGCACCTCTATCTAATCTCAAACATTTAATCTTCATTCAAGATTCATTCTCAAATTTGTTATTAATTACTCTAAACTTATCAAATGCTTCAAAATTTTCTTTAAGAAATGCAATCCACATCATTCTTTTAAAATTATCAACAAGAATCATAAAATACCTTTCTCTACAGAATCCTTTAGTCCTTGTGGGACCGCTCAAATCTATATGAATAATTTCCAACTTCTCTATTGTTGTAAACATCTTGCTAGGAAATGAGCTTCTCTTCATCTTAGCCAACACACATTCCTTGAAAATCATGTTAGTAGGTTTCATAATCTTAGGCAAATCTCTTACTGCAAGTGTAGTACTTACTTTCACAATATTATCAAAGTTTATATGACAAAATTTTCTATGCCATAACCAAATGTCATCAATCTTAGTAATCAAGCATGTCATCTTATTAGGATTCAACTAAAATACATTACCTCTTATTCTTGATCCAGTACCAATCAAATTACCATCCTTGTCTTTGATTACACAAGTTTTCTCCGTAAACCAAACTTGATATCCCTTATCAACTAGTTGACCAACACTCAAAAGATTATGTTTCAATCCATCCACAAAGTAAACATCATTAGTGTTAGTCTTTCCATCAAGAGTAATAGATCCTATACCTTTTATCAAACAAGGTGCATTGTTTCCAACTCTAACGATTCCTCCATCATAATTGTTAGCTTTATGAAATTCTTCATGTCTCCAGTCATATGATGTGAACAACCACTATCTATCATCCAATCAGATTTATTTTCTACTTGAGAAAGTAAATCTTTTTCTTCATTAACTTCTATTTGAGGATTTTTTTCTTTTATTGCTACAAATCCTATATCATCATTCTCATTGTCATTGTAATGCCCCTCCAACCTTGTCAAGTCCTGGTTATGCTCACTAGAAATTAGGAAGAGCTATATGTGAGAATGATCCTTCTTGAGATGGTTGCTTAATCCAAACCTCTTCCAACTCAACATAACTTCATACTTTAATGTGAGAAATAATAATATTGCATAGGTATGTTCCTATACATCTTCTTGTGTGTCAGAGATAGTTCAGGACCTTAATGCTAAAAGGATCACCTGATAGACTTGTATGCTTCTATGTGAAATGCTCATTATTAGTATGTATGTTTACCTTAGGTTAATTGATTATAATCACTTAAGGGTTAGATGTGTTACCTTCTCTAATAATGTTACTTGGTGTTAGACATGATTAATGTATTTAGGGTTATATGATTTGTTTATCTTGATTTTATAATAGGACATTTTGAGTACATGTCTGATGGTTAAATGGGTTTGTGAAAGTTAATATATGATTTACATTTACATGAATATGTTATGATACATTCTTGTTATACAATATGGAAAAGAGATTATTTTGGTACTAACCATACTAATCCAATTATACTTTGTTGATGTCACTCTCTGATGTCAGTGTAGGATGAGGGGAGGTAGTCATAGTTACTCCTATAGGAGGTCCACATGATGTTACACTCTCCCTCCTTGTTTTCCATTGCTTGTTTATATATTTATTATATATGTATGCATGTCAGTTGGTGTTGCAAGATGTAGGTACCAATCATCAACTCCACCTGGCTACATAGGTCTGAGCGTGCCTTAAAAATCCTCAAACTTTTGTTGTGTGGAGATATTACCAAGATTACTCTCAAGGTTGCCCATGGACTTAGATTCCTATTTAGGAGGTTACCCTAGTTGGAGAATTTGAATGCAGTATGTGATGTGGTCTTGTGATCTATGATTCGACATTGTTCTATGATTTATGATGTGATTTAGATTTATCTTTGTTAGTGAGTGAGTGTGTGTGTGTGTGTGTGTGTGTGTGTGTGTGTGTGTGTGTGTGTGTGTATAATATGTGTTATATAGGTATGTGTATATGTGGGTGCACACGCATATAACCATGCTTATATAATTAATAATATTTGTATGGATTTATTGATTGTTTTAGTGGTATGTTATTTGAAGTGAATTCAATAAAGTGTATTAAATAAATTTATTAAATAAAAAGGTGAAAATAATATTAATAATACTAATAATAAAAGTAAATGCTCTTTGTAGTAAAACTAACTATCTTGGAGGGAGTTGAACTCGAGACCTCCTAGAAGTTAGGCTAGTTGGTTTTCATGTGTGCTATGTGTTTTCTTGAAAGTTATTTGTTGAGTTTTTTTGTTATGGTTTTAGTTTGAGAGTATTTTAATTAAATTTATTAAAACTTTGATTAAGTCTTTACAGGAATGATTTATTGATTATTCAACCAACTACAGAAGTTGGAGAAGTTGCTTCCCGTAAAGAAACTCCTCCAACCACATAGTTGGATAATAAATATTTTCTTCTTTTGTGTGAATGTGGGGGGAGAGTTTCAGGAAAATTTGGGAGCATTTTGCATTTATTTCTCTGGAAAATTTATTAGAGTTTTTTTGTGAGTTTCAGAGTTCTCTAGTTTGGAGGGGAAGTGTGTGGATTTTTTGGAGTTTGATTGCCAGAGGAAGATTTTTAGGAGGATATCTACTCAAGTTGGAAATTTTGTAGAGAGTCTCCATCGAAGGGAAGATGATTCTCCGCAGGACCCCAGGTAGGGTCTAAACTAGGATGAATCTCCACTCCTCCCATGTGTATGATGGTGTATATGAATGATATGTTACTGTATGAGAATATGATTGTTTACTTTTGTTTGAAAAGGAGAACTATTTATGTTTTGTTTTCTGTGTATTTTAAACATGTTTTTGAGAAGTAATTTTTATGAATGTTTTTATATTTACTATGGTGGAATCTTCCTGGGAGGGTAGAAATGGTTTTGGTCATGTAGGATGTGTTTATCTAATATTGAATGAAATATGGAAATATAGGAAGAAATAGGAAGGGTCATTAAGGTGTAGGATTGAGATGCAGTCCTTTTTCCTACTCTTCTCCTCTTGCAGGCTTCTTTGTGAATGGTTGTTTTTATTTTTTGTAGGCTCCTTAGTCTTCTCCTTTTTATCTCCTTTCTTTCCAGAATATCCATGAGTGCTTCTAGAATTTAGAACTATTATTTCAACCCTACTAGTCTAGATCTATTTGTGCACCACCTTTCTTCATCCATATCTAGAACAAATTTGTTGGATAGATAGGATGGATTGATGGGCCATTTTTGAAGGGAAACTAGGAAACCTCAAATGGGTCATGCCCAAATTAGGCAACCATAGTCCCCACAATGCCCAGTTTTACCCACAAGTCAGAGTTGACAATCATATTTTGTAGTTCCTGGTAGTTTAGTGTCAACCGAGTAAGGTCGGTTTAGTGTCAACCGAGAAAGGTCAGTTTAGTGCCAACCAAGAAAGGTCAGTTTAGTATCAACTGAGCAAGGTCAGTTTATTATCAACCAACCAAGGTCGGTGTATTGTCGACCAAGGAAGGGAGGATTGTGAGTGTCAACCGAGCAAGATAGGATTGTTAGTGCGAACCAAGGTAGACAGGTAAACTAGGATTTATACAAGTATAACATTTAAGTATAAGTTATACTTTAAGTTATACTTATATAAAGGAATTAGGTACCTTCTGGGATGATTGAGATAGGTTTCATCTTCATAGGAGTTAACATGTAGATTATACATTTTGGGTTTTCAAAAAAATCAGACTTAGCCAAATTTCAGGCACATGAGGTTTCCATAGTTGGAATGTTTTTTTTATGCATGTGGAAGTTTGTATCACCTATGTATGTTCATTACTTTTTTTTTCTTTTTATATGGTGTACTTATGATTTTTTGCACTTGGCATATACTTGAGCTTAGTTTATGAGGCTAGGACTTGTCTCAGTGGCCTATGTGCATGGGAGGGTTCCTTAGACCTATAAATGATCCTTGGAAAGTTGTACTATGCATGTGGAAATTTTTATGTTTTTCCTTGAGGTGTCTTATGATAGAAATTCTTCCAATGGTTCCTGTTATGTATATGGCTAAGGTTAGGACTTTCTCTGAGGACCTCAGTGCATAGGGGAGTTTCCTAAACCTATGAATCAGGACTTGGAAGTGTTATCTTGTATTTGCAGCCAGTGATGGGGTAATGTAATAGGAACCCTAAGTGAGTGGCTCACCATAGGTGTTGGAACCCAAAAGTGGTTTCCAGATGATCCTATGGGTGGGTTGTAAAAAGTGATAACCTTAAAAATTAACCTGGGAAGGGGGGATTCAAAAGATAATGCAATAAAATATAATAATGGCCACACAGACCTGATTGGAGTACCAGAACCAGTCATAACTACTAGGATGGATCCCTATTCATAAAGGGGGGTTCAGGGTTACATGGTTGCCAATAAGGATCCCAATATATAGGTTGTGCAATGACACTCACTTAGGTGGTCTCCTAGAACCTTAACCTCAGTGTTATAGTATGATGATATTTTTGTTAGAAAGTAAAGTCCACCAAGATAACTAAGAGGGGGGGGGGGGTGAATCAACTATCTGATAATTATAACTTTTATCAATTTCAATAGCATTAAACCATGTAAGCAATATAATTACCAACCATAGAAAGATATTCATACACAATAACACAATGACACAAGATATGTTGACTAGGGAACCTCTTGATCAAAGAGTAAACCCCGATGGGAATGATGCCCAAAAAAGATGCACTAATATGAATATTCCTTGTGAAAGGATGGACTTTGTTAGGAGTCTTATGAAATACATTTAGTACATATAAATCTTTGTTAAAATATTCTAACCCTATTAAGAGTTATGGAAGACAAAAAGACCCACTACCCCAATAGCTTTAAGAGTAAGATCATTAAACACACTATGCAACTGATCTCTAGATTATTCAATAGAATAATGTTACCTCTTCTTTGACTATGCCAAACCACACTCACTGTTACACCAAATATCAATTTTAGATCTTTGTACTTTGTATGTCTTCCTTCACAAATTCCCTTTCACAACTGCATTAGCTCTTTTCTTCACTTCATGCATACGTCAAAACATCCAACCAAGTTCAACCATTACAAACATATATTAAAAGAAGGAAAAACATTCCTTCCTTTATACCACACTCAAGTAATTACAAATGAGTCGGCATACAATTACAAAATAAAATTTTTCACATGCTACATCAAAATTACATAAAACTGTCATCTTCCAACTACAATAATTCTTCACTCGTGTGACCTCAAAGTTTGTGTTGTCATCAACATCACTAACAATGTGTCTTCAACTTCCTTTTAACTATGCAAAACCAGATTCCATCCTGCTTAGGAGATATCATCTAATTTCCACAAACCGCTACTCAAGAACACTGCCTGAATACTACTTCCACCAAAATGCTCATAACTTCCATAAATAAATGAATTACTATCTACACTCTTAACCATAACCATATAACATATCAAAGAGTATATCCTCAACATCACATAGCTCCAACTACAATATCCCACATGTGTTAATCCAAACTCTATTTTCTTCTTTGCAAGTCTCTGGTAAATCACTGTGTTGACATCAATGACAATCATAGTCATGAATGAAACAAAAAATACTACAGAATGGATGCAAAACATTTAGCATTCTTTCCTAATAATCTCCCCCATTGGTATTGATGGAAACATAGATGAAAAAATATCCAATGTTCCAAAAATCCAATACTGTAACATTGTTGCTTCATGTCCTCTTCATCAATCAAATCTTGCTTCATTTTCCTGTTCAAATAGTACAAATAGTTTTTTCATGTACACTTCTCCCCCATTGACATCAATGATAGAAATCTCATCATTATGTAAACAACAACTCCAATGCCAAAAGACACTATTTAGAAAATACATTCACTAGAGTCCTCATGACTCAGCTCAGATACACATACTCCTGCATAGAGGAAGTACCAACATCCAGTCCAAAAGAAAGATAAGGCAAATCCTGGGTGTAAGAGCAATCTTGCATCACCCAAAAATATTTCTATTTTTGTATTCAATAAGGGATGTCTTGTACAGAGTTGCTATTTATGAAAACTTTCTATTTTTAGTAAGTTGGTCTTACGATCTCAGAATGTTCTAATTTTACATGTGGAGGTTCATCTCAGTCATATCAGCCTACCAGCAAAGTTTCATGGCTAGATCAGGTCTAGTTTTGAAGATATTGAAGATTTTCGGTATTGGCAGTAGGGTAAAGAAACTTTGAACTTAGTTTTGAAGGCTTTAGAGGCCCAGGATGAGGTCAAAAAATTAGGTGATAGACACTTTACGTGGGTCAAGCCTGTAGAGCACTTTGTGGTGTTTCCAGAATGGGGTTATAATAGCCAATCGGGTCAACGGGTGATGACTTATGGTCTTCGGAAGTTGGGTCACCTAAAATGGCAAAAAATAATTTTTCTTCAAAATTTTTGTTTGCGTTTCAAAACTCATTTTGAGCCAACTTTGATGTAATAAATTGTAAAGTAAAATAATTCTAAGTTTGGTCGGCCCTAAGGGATAAATTTCTAGAACCTTCTCGGGTGGTGGAAATTGCCTATATAAAGAAGGCCCGTAGTGTTGTCTAAGGCAGTTCTGGGTAGTAGATCTGAGTATTGACTCGAGGCTTTGTCCTATAAAATATTGTAAGGGAATGCCCATGTGGCTTTGCATATTGTAATTCTGAAAGTTTGTAATTCCACATTTGTGGAGATAATAAGAAGCCAATTTTCTGTTCTTGCATATTATTGTTGTTGTTTCTCTATTTCTGTTAAGTGTTTGTGGTATTAAGGGGAGCACCCTTCATCAAGTGGTATCAGAGTGGGAGTTCTTGAGTGTGTAAATAGATCACCGACTATGAGGTAGTTTGCACCAGGACCGTGGTTAGGGTTTCAGCGCGCATCACAAAAATGCCTCCACGAAGAGAACATGGCAGAAGAGCTGGTGCTGTGACACTTGAGGTTAGAGAGCTGCAGAGACAAGTGCAAGCATTGCAAGAAGAGATTCATAGAGGAATGAATCTTAATGTTAGAGATGAAAGCGAGGATGAAGCCGAAGAAAAATATCAAGAAGGAGAAGCTGAAATTGTGAACCAGGAGGAAGAAAGACTTTTTCGGGCAATTTTCAAGATTGGGAAAAGACCTAAGATTGAGGTTCCTACATTTTCTAGAAATCTTAAGCCAGAGGAATTGATCGACTAGATCAATGAATGTGAGGAATATTTTGAGTATAAAGATGTTGAGGATCTTGATAGGGTCAAATTTGTGAAGGCCAGACTGAAAGGTCATGCCAAGATCTGGTGGCAAGAAATTCAATTGGAGCGAAATAGAAGAGGGAAAGATAAAATCACAAGATGGGATCAGATGGTGGATAAATTGAAGTGACAGTTCATTCTTGTTAATTATGAGCTTGACCTACTAAAGAAAATGCAAAGTTTGAAGCAAGCAGGAAGATCTGTTCAGGAGTATATAGAGGAGTTCTATCGACTCCTCATTAGAACAAGTCATGCAAAAGATGATAAGGAGAAAGTTTCCCGATACCTTAATGGGTTAAGGCAAAGCATTCAAGAGGAGTTGAATTTGGTTCAAATGAATAGTATTGAGGAGGCATACCAGTTTTCTCTAAAAGTAGAGGAAAAGCTAAACAAGAAGTTTGAGAGCAGACAAAATGGAGGAGGTCATGGTGGAAGATTTGGCAGACGGTCATATGGTGGCCGAAATGAAGATCCAAAAAAGAAGGATGAGTCCAGTAGTAGTTATAATTAGAGAGGAAATAATTCCAATCATTTCTAGGATCAGAGTAATAGAGATCAGAGAGGAAGAGGAAGAGGACAAGGATTTGGAAGAGGAGGCTTCCGTGGAACATGTTTTCACTGTGGAGAAGAAGGTCATAGGGCATTTGAATGTCCTCAGCACCAAGGTAGAACAGATAGGAGAAATGAAGGCCAGGCCAGAGTTGCACATGTAGATGAAGATGCTAGATCATCAAATTCTAAAGATGCTGAAAGAGGAGAAATGCTAATTAATAGAAGAGTCTTACTGAGTGGTGAGAATGAACCTGAACAAAGGAGGAGCCTATTTCGCACTCGATGCAAGTGTGAGGGTAAATGCTATGATGTGATTATCGATAGTGGAAGCACTAACAATTTGGTTTCAGAAGAGATGGTGAAAAATTTGAAGCTCAAGAGACAGAAACACCCACATCCATATCGGATTGCCTGGGTGCAGGATGACCACAAGGTCATGGTCAGTGAACAGTGTTTGGTAAAATTCAAGATCAGTGGGTACCAAGATGAGGTACTATGTGATATCATCTCTATGGATGCATGTCATATGTTGTTGGGTAGACCATGGTAGTTTGACAGATGTGCTGTACATGATGGTCGTGCGAATACCTATTCCCTGACAAAGGATGGAGTGCGGCATAAGCTAAAGCCATTGAAGGAGACCAAAGAAAAGGTATGTGGTAATGCAAGAATAACATTTGTTGATGGAATAAAATTCCTAGATAGTATGAGGCATGAGCATGTGTGTTTTTCTTTAATTCTAAAAGTTGGTAAAGAAGAAGTAGAGGATGTACCTGTAGAGGTTACAGATTTATTGAATGAGTTTCAGGATATTGTATCTGATAATGTACCTGATGGATTACCACCGGTAAGGAAGATCAGTCATTAGATGGATTTGATTCCAGGAGCCAGTTTGCCAAACAAGGCAGCACACAGAATGACACCAACAAAAAGTGAAGAGTTGAATAGACAAGTACATGAGTTATTACAGAAGGGGTTGATTCAAGAGAGTCTAAGTCCCTATGCTATACTAGCGGTATTAGCACCAAAGAAGAATGGAGAGTGGAGGATGTGTATAGATTCTAGAGCAATAAACAAGATCACAATCAAGTATAGGTTTCCATTGCCAGGAATGGATGATATTATGGATTGTTTGAGTGGAGCTATGTATTTCTAAAAGATAGATCTGAAGAGTGGATATCACCAAATTCGGATCAGAGAAGGAGATGAATGGAAGACTACCTTCAAGACAAAGGAAGGACTATATGAGTGGTTAGTCATGCCTTTTGGGCTAACCAATGCACCGAGCACTTTCATGCGGCTCATGAATGAGGTTCTGAAAGAATTTCTGGGTAATTTTTTCATTGTTTACCTAGATGATATTTTCATTTTTAGCAAGACATTAGAGGAACATATGATATGTATTCGTATGGTGTTTGAAAAATTGAGAGATGAGAAATTGTTGATTAATTTGAAGAAGTGCAGTTTTGTGAAGAAAGAGTTAGTGTATTTGGGATTTGTAGTTTCAGCAGAAGGTCTAAAAATGGACTTAGAGAAGGTACAGGCTATCTTTGAATGGCCCACTCCAAGGAGTGCTACTGAGGTAAGATCTTTTCATGGTTTGGCTAGCTTTTACAGAAATTTTATCAAAAATTTTAGCAGTATTTGTGGACCCTTGACTGAAACAATGAGAGGGGATAGAAAAGAGTTTAAGTGGACTAATGGGGCAGAAAAGAGTTTTCAATTGTTGAAACAAAAAGTTACAGAACAACCTATTTTAGCACTTCCAAATTTTAATAAGGTGTTTCAAGTAGATTGTGATGCTAGTGGTACTGCAATAGGAGCTGTTATGAGCCAAGAAGGTAAACCTGTTGCTTATTTCAGTGAGAAGTTAAATGATGCCAAGAGAAAATATTCTATCTATGATCAGGAATTTTATGCTATAGTTTAGGCATTAAAGAAGTGGAGACATTATCTTCTTCCTAAGGAGTTTTTTTTTTATACTGATCATCAAGCATTGCAATATTTGAATAGTCAAGGAAAGTTGAATCAGAGGCATTTGAAATGGGTTGAGTTTTTGCAGAGTTATACATTTGTTTTGAAACACAGGAGTGGAAAGTCCAATAGGGTTGCGGATGCTCTTAGCAGAAGGCAACTATTGATGACAAAGATGTAGATTGAAGTGGTTGGGTTCAAGGAACTCAAGAATTTGTATCCAGAGGATCCTGATTTTGGTGAAGCTTGGAAAGCTTGTATAGAACCTGTTACTCTAGACAGGACGAAATGCTAGATTTTATCATCCAAGATGATATGCTATTCAAAGGGAGTCAGTTGTGCATTCCACGAAGTTCTATGATGGAGAATCTCATCAAGGAGAAGCATAGTGGAGGATTGGTGGGACATTTTGGTCATGATAAAACCCTTGCTTTGGTTAGTGAAAATTATTATTGGCCACAATTATAGCAAGATGTGAAAAAGTTTGTACAGAGTTGTAGAGTATGTCAGATGGCGAAAGGAGTGAAGCAGAATACAGGGTTGTATCAGCCATTGCCTATACCAGAGAAGCCATGGGAGGATATCAGTATGGACTTTGTTCTTGGTTTACCGAGGACATAATGGGGACATGATTCAATTTTTGTAGTAGTTGACAGATTTTTAAAAATGGCACATTTCATTCCCTACAAGAAGACTAATGATGTTGTTCATGTAGCAGAATTATTTTTTAGAGAAGTGGTGAGACTACATGGTTTGCCAAAGACCATAGTTTCATATCGAGATACTAAGTTTGTTGGATATTTCTGGCAGACATTGTGGAAGAAGTTGAAGATAGATTTGAAGTTCAGTTCATCACATCATCCACAGACTGATGGATAGATAGAGGTGGTGAATAGAAGTTTGAGAAATCTGCTGAGATGTTTGGTTGGAGATAAGCCAATAGGATGGGATTTGATTTTACCACAGGCATAATTTGCATACAATAATTTTGTCAATAGGAGCACTGGTAAATCACCATTCCAGATTGTATATGGAAGTAGTCCAAGAAATGCATCTGAATTGAGAAAGATAGATAAAGGAGAAATAAGTAGTGTTGAAGCTGAGGATTTTGTAGAACATTTGAAGAACATCCATGAGGAGGTGAGGAAGCATATTACCAAGATGAATGTGCAGTATAAGACTAAGGTAGATGAGAAAAGGAGGCATAAGGAATTTCAGGTTGGAGATGAAGTCATGGTTCATTTGCGGAAGGAGCGATTTCCGGTTGGTACATATAAAAAGTTGAAAATGAAGAAGTTTGGGCCATGTAAGATACTGAAGAAGCATGATTCAGGAAATGCATATGAGGTAGAATTGCCTACTGAGCTGAATATTTTACCAGTGTTTAACATTTCAGATTTGAAAAAGTATCATGAAGGAGGTGTTGAAGATGAGGTTGTAGCAACACAGTGGAGTATTCTAGCAACCAGTTCAGATATCAAGAAGATTGAAGTCATACTAGACAATCATGTTGGTAGAAGCATAAGGAACAGGACATATGAAGAGTATTTGGTCAAATGGAAAGGATGACCTATTGAAGATTCATCATGGCTAACAAAGGAGGAGGTTAACCATCTTGGTTTTCCTCTACACACCTGAGTCATGATAGGGTCACTTCTCAAATTACCCTGGGTGTCTGATGCAGGAGCATCCTGGGTGTAAGAGCAATCTTGCATCACCCAAAAATATTTCTATTTTTGTATTCAATAAGGGCTATCTTATGCAGAGTTGCTATTTATGGAAACTTGCTATTTTTAGTAAGTTGGTCTTACGATCTCATAATGTTCTAATTTTACATGTGGAGGTTCATCTCAGTCATATCAGCCTGCCAGCAAAGTTTCATGGCTAGATCAGGTCTAGTTTTGAAGATATTGAAGATCTTTGGTATTGGCAGTAGGGTACAGAAACTTCAAACTCAGTTTTGAATGCTTTAGAGGCCCTGGATGAGGTCAAAAAATTGGGTGATGGGTGCTTTTCACAATTCAAACTTGTAGAGTGCTCCATGGTATTTCCAAAATGAGGCTATAATAGCCAATCAGGTCAACGGGTGATGACTTATGGTCTTTAGAAGTTGGGTCACCTGAAATGGCGAAAAATAATTTTTCTTCAAAATTTTTGTTTGGGTTTCAAAACTCATTTTGAGCTGACTTTGATGTAATAAATTGTAAAATAAAATAATTCTAAGTTTGGTCGGCCCTAAGGGCTAAATTTCTAGAACCTTCTCGGGTGGTGGAAATTGCCTATATAAAGAAGGCCTGTATTATTGTCTAGGGCAGTTCTGGGTAGTAGATCTGGGTATAGACTCGAGGCTTTGTCCTATAGAATATTGTAAGGGAATGCCCATGTGGCTTTGCATATTGTAATTTTGTAAGTTTGTAATTCCACATTTGTGGAGATAATAAGAAGCCAATTTTTTGTTCTTGCATATTATTGTTGTTGTTTCTCTATTTTTGTTAAGTGTTTGTGGTATTAAAGGGAGCACCCTTCATCAATATACCACTAGATGGATGCAACAAACTACATCACTACTCAAAAGTAGGCTAGGGCATAACCCCAAGCATACCTCTTAGATAGTCAAATGTATCCTTAGGTAAAGGCTTTGTAAATATATCTGCTATCTGCTCCTTTGTACTTATGTACTCAAATCTGACTTCTTTCTCAGCAACTTTCTCTCTTACAACATGATACTTAATCTCTATATGTTTTGTCTTGGAATGCAATACAAGGTTCTTAGACATACTAAATGTTTTGGTTTTGTCACAATGTATGACAATAGGTTCAAAAAACTTTATTCCAATATCCTTCAACATTTGCTTCATCCAAATTATCTGGTTACAATTGTTTGCTGCTGCTACATATTCTGCTTCTATTATGCTCTATGAGATACAATTCTACTTCTTGCTTAGCCAAGAAACCAATCCTCCTCCAAGGAAAAATGCTCCACCACTAGTGCTCTTCTTATCATCAACACTGCCTCCCCAATCAGCATCTGTATATGCACATAGGGTAAAATCATCATATTTTTCATACCATAATCCATAGTCCATTGTGCCTCTTAAATATCTTAGTATCCTTTTTACTACTGCATAATGTGATTCTCTAGGTTCAGCTTGAGATCTTGCTACAATTCCAATTGAATGTGCTATATCAGGTCTTGTATGAGTCAAGTACTACAATCCTCCAATCATAGATCTGTATTTCTTCTCTTCAACTGTCGGTGTTTCATCTATGCTAGATAATAATGTCCAGTTCCATAGGTGTTCAAAATTGTTTATAGTTCTCCATTCCAAATCTTTTCAAAAAGTCATTCAGGTACTTTTTCTGACTTACAAAGATACCATCATTATTCTATGTTATCTATAATCCCAAAAAGTATTTCATTTCACCAATCATACTCATTTCAAATTCAGTCTTCATTTCATCAACAAATTTGTCACTAGCTTCATCTTCTCCTCCAAAAACAATGTCATCAACAAAAATAATTATAACCAACAAACCATTTTCAATTTCTTTTGTGTATAGATTGCTATCAGCTATTCCTTTTGTAAATCCCAACTTTAACAAATACCTATCCAGTCTTGCATACCATGTTCTAGGTTCTTGCTTTAGTCCATATAAGGCTTTCTTTAGTTTACATACCATGTCTCTTTGAGTCAAAGGAAAACCTTCAGGCTACTCAAGGTAGACTTCTTCTTCCAATTATCCATTCAGAAATGTTGACTTCACATCCATCTAATATAATTTGATTTTCTTGTAAGCTGCATAAGCCAAAAACATTCTTATAGCTTCAATTCTTACAACAGGTGTAAAGGTTTCTTCATAGTCAATTCCTTCTTGTTTTGAGTATTCCTTACATACCAATCTTTCTTTGTTTCTTACTACTTCTCCTTGTTCATTCATCTTATTTCTGAATACCTATTTAGTTCCAATAACATTCATGTCTTTAGGTCTAGGGACCAATTCCCATGTCTTGTTCTTTTCAATCTGATCTAGTTCTTCTTTCATAGCATTAGTCCAACTTTCATTTTCACAAGCTTCACTAGTAGTTTTAGGTTCAATTTGAGAAATCAAACATAACTACTCTTGTACCTTATTCTGAGTTAGAACTCCTCTTTTGATGCTTCCAATAATTTTTCCAATGGGATGATTTCTTGATAAACTCTTGTTAGGTGTCATTGCCTCAGATCTCACTTCAGGTTTAGGTTCTTCAGTGACTTCACTATGGCTTTCATTCAACAAATCAATGTCAATCTCATAAAATAATTCAGTAGATCCAGTGTTAGGTTTAGGATGAGCTTCTTCATCTGATTCATAATCAAGCATTCTTTCCTGAATTTTGAACTTTTCATCAACTTTAACATTTGCACTCTCAACAATAGTCTTAGTTCTTTTATTGTAACATCTATATCCTTTTCTTTTCAAAGAATATCCAATAAATATACCTTCATCACTTCTAGGATCAAACTTTCCAATATCATCATCTCTCTTTATATAACATTTTCTTCCCAAAATTCTAAAATACTTAACTGAGGGTGCATGTCCAAACCATAATTCATAAGGTGTCTTGTCTGTGTCTTCTCTGATTTGTACTTTGTTTATTGTATACATTGTTGTATTCACTACTTCTCTCCAGAATATCTTCACCAAATAATTCTCAAATAACATAGCTCTTGCTACTTCAATCACTGATCTATTTCTTCTTTCTACAATTCCATTTTGTTCAAGTGTTCTAGGGGCTGAAAACTATCTCTTAATGCCATTTTCTTCACAAAAGGTGTTAAACTCTCTAGAAGTAAATTCTCCACCTCTATCAAATCTTAAACATTTAATCTTCATTCCAAATTCATTCTCAACTTTATTCTTAATGATCTTAAACTTATCAAATGCTTCAGATTTTTCTTTAAGAAATGCAATCCACATCATTCTTGTAAAATCAACAAGAATCATAAAATACCTTTCTCCATAGAATCCTCTAGTCCTGGTAGGATCACTCAAATCTATATGAACAATCTCCAGATTTTCTACAAATGTAAAATTTTTACTGGTAAAATAACTTCTCTTCTGTTTAGTGATCACACATTCTTTGCAAATCATGTTAGTAGGCTTCATAATTTTAGGTAAATCCCATACTACAAGTGTAGTACTTACTTTCACAATATTCTCAAAGTTTATATGACAAAACCTTCTATGCCATAACCAACTATCATCAATTTTAGTAATCAAACATGTCATCTCAGTAGGATTCAACTAAAATACATTACCTCTAGTTCTAGATCTAGTTCCAATCAAATTTCCATCTTTATCCTTTATCACACAAGTTTTCTCAGTAAACCAAACTTGATATCCCTTATCAACTAACTGTCCAACACTTAAAAGATTATGTTTCAATCCATCCACAAAATAAACATCATCAGTATTAGTCTTTCCATCGAAAGCAATAGATCCTATACCTTTAATCAAGCAAGGTGCATTGTTTCCAACTCTAACAACTCCTCCATCATATTCGTTAAACTTTATGAACTTTTTCATGTCTCCAGTCATATGATGTGAACAACCACTATCTATAATCCAATCAAATTTCTTTTCAACTTGAGAAACAAAGGCTTTTTCTTCCTTAACATCAGTTTCAAGATTCTCCTCTTTAATTGCTACAAATCCTATGTCATCATTATTCTCAGTATCACTTTCACTTAGAGTTCTCTCTATACTAGCTTCAAAATCTTCATCATTAGCATAATAACATTCCTTAGATCTTTTAGGTTTGAAATTATTTCTATACTTTTTAACTCTCTTAGGACATTTAGATGCAAAATGACCATATTCTTGACAAGTCTAACATTTAAAAATTTTCTTACTGTCTGGTTCTCTCTTCACAAGCAAGGAAATACCTTCTTCAATCTTCTTGTCTTCTTCATTTCTATATCTACTGCTGCCAACATAATCTCTATTCACACTAATGCTTCTTGACAAAGTAGGGTGAACACTAAGAGAACTGAATGCTATCTCCATTCTAGGTAAGTCTCCTGAAAACCTTAGGTTCATTTCTGTTGCTTCCAATCTTCCAAGAAGAGTCTCTCTTGTAAAGTTTGTAGTACAAGGTATAACTTGTTCAATCATCTATGTTGTCTACTTAAATACAGGAGTCAATGTTCTCAGAATTTTCCATATCACTTCATTCTCTATCTTTGTTCCTCCACAAGATTTTATACCTGTAACAATTTCTAACATTCTATCAATATAGCTTCTAACAGATTCATCTTCCAATATTCTTATATCTTCAAATGCACATATCCAATTATGTAGTCTAACTCTTTTTTCATGTTCATCACCTTCAAAATTAGAGTGTAAAGCTTTCCAAATTTCATAAGATTTTTTCAAACATTTTACCTAACTGTACTCATTCTCTGGAATGGTTGTCAAAAGTGCCTCTCTTTCAAGTATGTTACACATGAATAGATCTCTCTCATCAGCAGTACATGTTTCAAGATTGTCCTCTTCAATGATAGTCTTATCATTCTTTGTAATCAACCAATAACTTGGTCCTAAACATAGTAGGTGTGTCTTCATCTTTTCTTTCCAACTATCAAAATTTACTGCATCAAACTTAGGGCTTTCTTTTCTGAAATTTTCCATGGATCTCCTTAAGCTATTAATTTTCTTTTCCAAGGACCTATCACTCTGATACCAATTGTTAGAAAGTAAAGTCCACCAAGATAACTTAGAGAGGGAGGGGGGTGAATCAGTTATCTGATAATTATAACTTTTATCAATTTCAACAACATTAAACCATGTAAGTAGTATAATTACCAACCATAGAAAGATATTCATACACAATAACACAATGACACAAGATATGTTGACTAGGGAACCTCTTGATCAAAGATTAAACCTCAGTGGGAATGATACCCACAAAAGATGCACTAATATGAATATTCCTTGTGAAAGGATGGACTCTGTTAGGAGCCTTATGAAATACATTTAGTACATATGAATTCTTGTTAGGAGATTTTGAATCCCTGTTAAAAGATTTTATCCCTATTAAGAGTTATGGAAGACAGAAGGACCCACTACCCAAACAGCTTCAAGAGTAAGATCACTGAACACACTATCTAACTAATCTCTATATTATTCAATAAAATAATATGTTAACTCTTCTTTGACTATGCCAAACCACACTCACTGTTACACTAGGTCTCAATTTCAGATCTTTGTACTTCGCATGTCTTCCTTAAGTAATTCACTTTCACAACTGCATTAGCTCTTTTCTTCACTTCATGCATACATCAACACATCCAACCAAGTTCAAACATTACAACCATATATTAAAACAAGGAAAAATATTTCTTCCTTTAAATGGCACTCAAGTAATTACAAATAAGTCGGCATACAATTACAAAATAAAAGTTTCCATGGGCTACATCAAAATTACACAAAACTATCAGCTTCCAACTATAATAATTCTTCACTCATGTGACCTCAAAGTTTGAACTGTCATCCACTTCACTAACAATGTGTCTTCAACTTCCCTTTAACTACGCAAAACCAGATTCCATCCTGATTAGGATATATCATCCAATTTCCACAAACCGCTACTCAGGAACACTGTCTGAATACTACTTCAACCAAAATGCTCATAACTTCCATGAATAAATGAATTACTATATATGCTCTTAACCATAACCATATAACATATCAAAGAGTATATCCTCAACATCGCATAGCTCCAACTACAATATCCCATGTGTGCTAATCCAAACTCTGTCTTCTTCTCTGCAAATCTCTGGTAAATCGCTGTGTTGACATCAATGACAATCATAGTCATGAATGCAACAACAACCACTACAGAATGGCTGTCAAACATTTAGCATTCATTCCTAACAATTTTATGTGCTTTATTCTTATTCTTTTGAGTCTTGGATTTATTGTTATTTGAGATTTAGATTGCCTTAAGGTCTTGAGAGTACCTTGGTTCTATCTCCTAGCATGGGGGGTGGAACTTTATCAGTTTCACATGGTTGGGTAGAAAATATCCTTCAAGGTATTGTTCATGGTTCACGTCATGGCTTGGATTCTGAGTTTTTCAGTGGTGTAGATTATGTTGTTGAATCATGTATCTCTATCTTTTGTTATCAAGATGTAAAGATGTATGGCGAGCTTTGGGAAACTTGATGCAATGATCTTTCTATATGCCTTTGGGAAATGTGCAGTAACTGTAATTATGTTTGTAAAAGGAAATTGTAAGAAATAAGTTATGTATATGTGAAGGGGAGGATTATGAATCTAAAAAGGGGATTGAAAATGGTTAAATCAATGAGTAACTCCTACCTTACATCTCTTTTGAGTCTTAAATGAAAATTGGAAGTAATGGTTCTATGAAGACTTTTGTAATACAAGTACTTATGGATGTAAACCTCTTTGAAAGGAAACTCATTTTGATATATGGAATAGTGAAAAGATATGCTAAGGCTTGAAGGGTATCTCTAGGTGAAATAATTTGGGTAAGAACCATGTATGGTATTGGAAGTAATAATAAGATGTGACCCTTAAATGTATAAGTTCAATGTGTATGATGTAAGGTTATTTAAACTAGGTTTTAATCTCAATTCTTAAATGGATATAGATGATAATTTGTGATAGTTAAAATTGTGATAAAGATGATTCAGAGAATGGTTTAAGATTGGTTAGAAATAGATGGTTAAGTACTTTACACTCTTTCTATTTTGATTTTAAAGCAAAAATGGAAAGTAAGGACTTGTAATGGAAAGCTTATTTATGTATGCAATTAAGTTGTGCATAGATAAGGTTAAGGAGTAACTAAATATGAAAGAATAAATGTACTTAGTGGATGAGATAACTAATGTGTGCTTGTTTAACTTCTAAAAGTAAATTACGTGTTAGTTTGGTAAAGAAAATCAATTCAACTAGCTCATTAATGTAATTCGTTTTGATGTGAAATGGACTCAATGTCTCAATGTAAATTGAAGATGAAATAGAAATAGAATTTGTTAGATTAAGTAATAAAATGAAATACTTGATAATAGTAATTGAATTCATTAAGGGAACCTTAAGGAATGTGCTTGTGAATAGTAATGATGATATGTTAGAATGTTAAAAATAAATTAAAAAAATTGTTAGTTGTAATTTTAGGTCATAGACCTGATTTCTTATGGGTTCCCTAGCAGGGACATTACAATCACTTTCACTTAGATATTTCTCCATACTAGCTTCAAGTTCTTCATCATTGGCATAATAACATTCTTTAGATCTTCTAGGTTTAAATTTCTTTCTATACTTCTTTACTCTCTTAGGACATTTAGATGCAAAATGACCATATTTTTTGCAAGTCCAACATTTAAAAAATTTCTTACCTTCTGGTTCTCTTTTCAGAAGAAAGGAAATTCTTTCTTCAATCTTCATGTCTTCTTCATTCCTAGATGTAGGGTGAATACTCAGTGAGCTGAATGTTGTTTCCATTCTAGGTAGATCTCCTGATTATCTCAAGTTCATCTCTACTGCTTCTAATCTTCCAAGAAGAGTTTCTCTGGTGAAATTCTCAGTACAAGGTATAACTTTCTCAATCATCTACGTTGTCTACTTAAATTCATGAGTCAATGTCCTTAGAATTTTCCATATCAATTCATTCTCTATCTTGATTCCTTCACAAGATTTTATACCTACAACAATTTTTGACATTCTACTAATATAGCTTCTAGCAGATTCATCTTCCATCATTCTTATATCTTCAAATGCACATATCCAATTATGTAATCTGACTTTTTTTCCTTAATCATCACCTTCAAAAGTAGATTGTAAAGCTAACCAAATTTCATGAGATGTTTTTAGATATTTTACCTGACTGTACTCATTTTTTGGAAGGGTTGACAAAAGTGCTTCTCTTGCAAGTATGTTACACATGAATAGATCTCTCTCCTCATTAGTATATTCTTCAATTTTGTCTTCATCAATGATAGTCTTCTTTTTCTTTGTGATTAACCAATATCCTGGTCCTAAACAAAGTAAATGTGTCTTCATCTTTTCTTTCCAACTGTCAAAGTTCACTCCATCAAACTTAGGGCTTTCTTTCCTGAAATGAATCACCATGGATCTCCTCAAGTTGTTAAACTTTTCCTTCAAGGGCCTACTACTCTGATACCAATTGTTAGAAAGTAAAGTCAACCAAGATAACTAAGAGGGGGGGGTGAATCATTTATTAGATAAATATAACTTTTATCACCTTCAACATATTTTAACCATGTAAGCAATGTGATTAAAAACCATAGAAAGATATAAATACACAACAACACAATAATAAAAGATATATTGACTACGGAACCTCTTGATCAAAGAGTAAACCCCGGTGGGAATGATTCCCACAAAAGATGCACTAATATGAAAGTTCCTTGTGAGAGGATGGACTCTATTAGGAGTCTTATGAAATACATTTAGTACATATAAATCCATATCACGAGACTATGAATCTTTGCTAAAAGATTCTAACCCTATTAGGAGTTATGGAAGACAAAAGGACCCATTGTCCAAAGAGCTTCAAGGGAAAGATCATTGAACACACTATCCAGATGATCTTTGTATTACTCAATAGAATAATACCAAAAGACTACAGATCTCAAAAAATTATCACTTCTTGTTTGACTGTGCCTAACCGCACCAACTGCTTCATCAGATCTCAATACCAGATCTCTATACTTCGCATATCCTCTTACAACAAGTATTGTAGAATTCCAGAATTCACTTTCACACAATCCTACATTACAATTACATATTAAAATAGGGAAATTAATCCTTCTTTTATACCACACTTAAATAATTACAAATTATTCAGCATACAAATTAAAAAATAAAATCTTCCACACGTCACACAAAATTCCATAATTACATAAAATTGGTAGCTTCCAATTAAGATAACTCTTCACTCATGTGACCTCTAACCTTTCTGTCATGTCCATGTCATAGTCATCATGTCTTCATCATTTGTACAAATTTTTATGCTCAAATTCTATTCCGATTAGGAGATATCATCCGATTTCCACAAACCGCTACTTAGGAACACTGCCTGAATACTGCTTCCACTGAATTACACATAACTGTCATGAATAAATGAATTTATGTATGAAGTCTTAACCATGATCATATGAAACCTCATAAATGAAGTCTTGAACTCCACATAGCTTTATCTTCAATATCCCACATGCGCTAATACAAACATTTTTTGCTTCTCTGCTAATCTTCAGTAGATCACTGAGTTGACATCAATGACAATCAAAATCATGAATGCAACAACAACTACTATAGAATGATTATGAATAATCCCCCATAGGATATATTCAGCATTCATTCCTAACAAAGAGCCATATGGAATTCTTCCATTATGTAACTGACTTGATTTTGGAGCCAACACCATAATCTCTAGCAATGAAATCTAGCTTCAGACTAGTCGACGAGCTGTAGTACTCCTTGAGGCTTCTCTTAATTTTCTTGACAACCACTATTGGTGGGAGGGAAATATTTATAAAAACTCTATCATTGTATTCTCTCCATAATCTCCACATAACATGAGGTGCAATAAGATTCCACAACTTGTTATCCACTGGGACCTCCGCATTTCTCCATTCAGTACTAAAATTCTCCATGTTATTAGGAAAAATCTAGTTTATCTTCCAACACTATAAGGTAAGACACAAGACTTCCGAAGAATACCTACAGTCAATAGGTAAATGGAAAATTGATTCCTCCACCTCCTTGCATAGAAAGCATCTATTGGTTATAATTATACCATGCTTCTGGAGGTTGTCAATGCTAAGAATCTTGTTCTGCAAAACCAGCCAAAATAAAATATTAATTTTAGGAATTAATCTTTTATCCCAAGCCTGGGCCCAAAAGGGAGTAGGATTTGGCTACTTTAATAATAACATAGAGGTAGAGACAATAGTAAAGATTCCAAAAGGGAGGATTCCCCAAAACGTCTCATCATCTCTAGATGAATCAACTTTCCAAATCTTCAGGTCCAACATCAAAGGCTTAAGGGCCTCATTAATTATAGAAAGATCAATCCAAGATCTATTCCTCTAGTAGTCCTTGACCTAAGGACAAAATCTCTATAAGAAAGAGTTTATAAAGGGTTGAAAAATAGTAAAAGAGCTCAGAGGATAGTCTTTGAGCCAACAATCATCCCAAAACTTAATTCTTCTGCCACTGCCTGAATACCATTTAGCCCCTTTAAAGGTCATCTCCTTAACTTGTTGGATGCAATTCTAAATAAAGGAGCCATGTGCCTTCTCTTCTAACTTCAAAAAATCAGAGATATGGGGAAAGGAGTAGAGATATTTATTGTAACCAGTCACTAATCAAAAACCCCCAAATCTTTGGCAACATAAGGGGAATTTTTCAAAAAAGAATTTTCCAGCACCACCACCAAAGAATGTGATAAATGTAGCAAAAAAGAAGGTAGATGAAGAGACTAGGGGTGAATTAAGAAGAAAAAGCTTTGTTTCACTTGTAGAGAACCATGGGTTCCAAGACACAGATGTTTGGGGAAAGGTCAAGTGCACTATATTGAAGTTGCTTCAGGATATGATTTAGATGAGCATGAGGAATTTCATGACACTAAGGAGGAGGAAGAAGAAGAGAAAGAAAAAGAAATCAGAAAGGATGGCACTTTAGTAGCATTATCAGGAGTCCCAAGATACCATCCCTTTCGAATTTGATGGGTACTAGCAGGGAAAAGGTTGACAATTCTTCTTGATAGTGGGGCAACTCACAATTTTATTGATGAGGAATTTTTCATGAAAAGAGGGCTTAAAGAAAAAGATTTTGAGGGATTCAATGTTACTGTAGCTGATGGATTCACTATGCCTTGTACACGGGTGGTGAAATAACTCAAGATGACCTTAGGAGATTATGAGTTATGTGATGACTTCTATGTTGTTGGCATTAGGGAGATAGATCTTGTATTGGGTGTTCAATGGTTGCACTCTATTGGAGGCTATTACATGAACCATCAAACTATGGAGTTTAAATTTCATTCCAATGGGAAAGAAGTCTTATTGAGAGGCTTATCAAATGGAGCACCTAAGGTGGTCACTACAAAGAGGATGGAGAGGACTTTTCAAAGAGGACAAGTAGCATGGGTAGTAGGAGTCATAATCCATCCAACAAGCTCTCCAAAGAATCAAGATAATTTCCATTTTGAAATTCAAAATATTCTTGATAAGCATAGTATAGTTTTCAATGATTTGCCTCCGAGATTACCACTAGATAGAGGTTTTGAGCATGTTATAGAGTTAGAATAGGGTGCCAAACCAGTCATAACAACTCCATACCACCATCCAAGAGGTTATAAGGAAGAAATAGAAAAAACCTATTAAGGAACTCCTGGACATGGGATTCATAAGGCCTAGCTCTAGTCCATTTGCATCATCTGTGGTACTTGGACCAAGAAAAAGGATGGTATAATGAGAATGTGTATAGGTATCTAAACAAGAAGACCATAAAAAATAGGTATCCCATACCATGCATAGATGAACTCATTGATGAGTTACATGGTGTTGTATACTTCTCAAAAATTGACTTAAGATCAGGGTACCATCAAATTCGCATGAGGAGGGAAGATGTGGAAAAGACTGCTTTCAGATGTCACTATGGGCACTTTGAATTTCTTGTTATGCCATTTGGCCTCACTAATGCACCAACAACATTCCAATCTTGTATGAATAAGGTATTCAACAAGCATCTTCAAAAATTTGTTTTGGTATTTTTTGATGATATCTTGATTTACAGTAAGACATGGGAAGAGCATCTAAAGCACATAGACACTATTTTGGGAATCTTGGAGTAGCAATCCTTCTATGCTAAGCTATCTAAATGTGAGTTTGGTTTGACAAAGATCCTATATTTGGGACATATTATAAGTTCTAAAAGAGTACAGGTTGATCAACAAAAAATCCAAGCAATTTTGGATTGGCCCCCACCCACTAATCTTACACAGTTGAGAGGTTTCTTCAGGTTGTGTAGCTACTATAGGAGATTTTTCAAGGGATTTTCTTATCTTTTTGCCCCCTTGAATAATTTGACAAAGAAACAAGATTTTATTTGGACAAAAGAGGCACAAAAAACATTTGATAAGCTTAAGGAGGTAATGAGTTCATGCTCTGTGCTTGTAATTCCAAATTTCTTTTTACCTTTTGTTGTTGAATGTGATGCTTCTAGAGAAGGTATAGGGGCTGCCCTAACTCAAAGGGGACATCCAATAGCATTTGAGAGTAGAAAATTAAATCAATTAGAGAAAGGTTACTCCATCTATGATAAGGAAATGTTGGCAATCATGCATGCACTTCATAAGTTTAGACAGTATTTGGCATGTGGGAGATTCATTGTAAAGACAGACCATAATAGCCTTAGGTTCTTCTTGAACCAAAGGGATTTGAATGATCATCAACAAAAATGGGTAAGAAAATTGCAATCTTATGATTTTGATATTGAATACATGAAAGGAAAGAATAATGTGGTTGCTAATGCTCTCTCAAGAAAGCCCACTTTGTGTTCCTTAACATCTATCTCTGTTGATTGGAAAGTCTCCATACTTTCAGAGTATGCTAAAGATTCCTTTGCCACCAAGATTTTGGATAAGTTAGTGAATGATAATAGGCACAAGTTTGTTGATGAATTGATTTATTACAAGAACAGGATCTTCTTAGTGCCAAGATCGAAAACTAAGGAGAGGATATTGAGGGCCTTTCATGACACACCTTTGGTTGGTCATCAAGGATAATTCAAGACATACATGAAACTTCAAGAGTGGTTTGCATGTAAGGGTATGAAGGAGGATGTCCTTAAACACATTAAGGAATGTATGGTATGCCAACAAAACAAGAGTGAGCAAATTTTCCCTGCAGGGTTGATGTAGCCACTTCCTATTCCTGAACAAAAATGGGAAAGTATTTCCATGGACTTCATCACTAGGTTGCCCAAGGTTCAAGTTAAGGATTGCATATATGTGGTGGTAGATAAACTAACTAAGTATGCACATTTCTTTCCCATCACATCTGATTTCAAGGCATCACAAGTGGTAGAATTGTTCTTCAAGGAAATTTTCAAGTTACATGGCTTGCCTAGAAACATTGTCAATGACTGGGATAGTAGATTCCTCATCTCCTTTTGGAAGGATCTCTTTCATTTGGTAGGAACTAAACTCACTTCCACTACTATCTATCACCCTCAAACAGATGGAAAAATAGAGATAGTTAATAAATGGATAGAGGGATATTTGAGGAACTATGTTTCAAATCAACAACATCCTTGGGTGAAATGGTTGCACCTAGGGGAGTATTGTTATAATACATCTCATCACATATCTATTGGTATGCCTCCTTTTTGTGCTCTTTATGGTTATGTTTCCCTTTCCTTTGTTGATCTAGTACTTTCAGATAGCAGAGTACCTGCAACAAGTGATTTCATTAAGCAAAGCCAAGACACAATAAGGTCCCTCGAGGATAATCTACAACATGCAAAGAACCAATAGAAGTTGTATGCTGATAGGAAAAGGACTGAAAGATCTTTTGAGGTGGGAGATTTTGTATTTTTCAGGTTTCATCCATATAAGAAAAGCACCTTGAAGAGGAGTGGGGTAGAGAAGCTTAAGCCAAGGTTCTATGGGCCTTATAAGATCATCAAGAATGTAGGAGAGGTAGCTTATGAATTGGAGCTGCCACCAAATAGAAAAATACATAATGTTTTCCATGTCTCTTCCCTGAAGAAGGTTCTAGGCTAGCAAACCATAGTATCTTTAGAATTACCACCTCTTGATGATGAAGGAAAATTAGTTTTGATACCAAAAGAGGTTTTGGATACAAGAGAGAAAAGATTGAGAAATAGGAGTATCACAGAGCATTTGGTCAAATGGAAAGGATTACCATTAGAGGATGAAACTTGGGAAGGAGAACATATTCTCAAACATCCCAACCTTCATTTCTTGAGGACAAGCAATATTTGGGAGGGAGGACTTGTCATGTCCCCTTTTCAAATAATTAAAAATAACAAATTTTGCTAAGGCTAGCAAGCTCAAAAAGTGAAGTTTTGAAAAAAGGGGCTAATCTTTGGAAACCAATGGATTAATAAATGAAAATTATTATTAAAATATGTATTATTTACCCCTCTTGTTTGTGAGTTGGGGTTATGCCCTCTTTTAAAGGGGTTTGGAGGCATTTCAAGCTCATCCTCGAACTTGATTTTTGCTCATTGCTTTGTTGTTCTTCAGAGGCTGCCAAACTTGTGGAGAAGGAGACCCAAGGATGGGATTTTTAAGCTTTAAAAGAAGGATAAGGATGGGATTTTGAGGCCATTCCATGTGTAAGCTCATGCAGAGTTTTCCCTTCTGTTGAACAGTGCAAATTTGTGAGTTTTCGAGTGTGTTTCTTATAAGAGTTTGGTGTTTCCAGTTGAGTATTTCATATCAGTTTGGTTTGCTTCTATATTTCATAAATTTTGATGTTAAAATAGAGCTGAATATATTTATTGGGTCATCGTTATACTTCTGTGATAGATTATTAGTGTCTTGTGGTGTTTCTGGGCTATTTTGTGTTGTTTTCGGGAGCCCGATGAGCATTGTTTTTGTCCTCCATTTGGGAGCTATTGTGTAAACTCTATAAGGATATGGAAATGTAATTTTTTAGGCCATTATAATATTAAAATTTCTATAAAAATTTCTACTTTCAGATTTATCAATAATATGTGAAGCTGTGAAGTTTTTGGCACTATTTTGGGCATACCCGATTTGGGTTTTATTGAGAAATTGGTTGATCTTTTGAAATATTGGTTGTTTGATTTTAAAATCTGATTAGAGGATTTAAATATCATATAAAATCAGAAAGGGGACATTTCAATAAGCATACCACATCACTGCTAGTTGATTTCTTTGCTTGTGATCTTGTCAAGACTTTTTCGCTCTGATCTCCAATGATGTCTTTCTTTGAATGGTTTCTAGATGTAAACTTTGGAGCTTTAGCTATTGCTGACTCATCAGCCTTAGGAGTACCTTCTTCACTTGTCTTAGGGTCATTGAATAGCACATCAATGCTATCAAACATTTCCTCAATGACTATCTCACTAGTGGAGGGTCTAGGTTCTTCTTCAATCATGGGTGAGTAATCATGATATATTTCTTGAATCATAAACTTTTCATCTATCTTTACATGAGCACTTTCAATCATATTTTTCAATCTTAAATTGAAACATCTATAAGCTTTACTTTTAGTAGACTAACCAAGAAAAATATCTTCATCACTTCTTGCATCAAACTTGCCTACTACTTCATCCTTCTTGATGTAGCACTTGCTTCCAAAGATTATGAAGTATTTTATAGTGAGAACATTACCAAACCATAGCTCATAAGGTGTTTTGTTAGTGCTAGGCCTTAACTAAATTCTATTGATTGTATAGACTACTGTATTGACCACATCTCTCCAATAGGTGTGTGCAACTTTTCCTTCTATCGTAATGGTGCGCGTAGTATCAAGAATGGTCCTATTCCTTCTCTCTAAAATTCCATTATGCTGAGGTGTTCTAGGTGCACTTAACTATCTTTTTATGCCATGTTCTTTGTAGTACTCATAGAATCTGTCAGAGGTGAATTCTCCTCCTCTATCCAAACTCAAACATTTTATCTTTAATCCAGATTCATTCTCAACTTTAGCTTTGAATATTTTGAACTTATCAAGTGCTTCTAACTTATCTTTTAAGAACACAACCCACATCATCCTAGTATAATCATCAAAAAAAAAAAAAAAATACCTTTCACCATAGTATGATCTTGTTTGAGTTGGTCCACATAGGTCTGTATGGATCAGATCCAACTTGATTTTTGCTAAATTGTGCTTGCTCCTGAATGAATTCCTCACATGCTTCCCCATCACACATTCCCTACATATGGTATCAACTAGCTTTGCTATTCTAGGTAGATCTCTTACTACTTTAACATTTCTTATCTTTACTATGTTATCAAAATTGGTATGACATAGTCTTTTATGCCACAACCAACTATCATCAATTTTAGCAACAAAATAACTTGCTTCTGAATTGAGTTGAAAAACATTACCTTTTGTCTTTGTGCCTGATGCAATCATAACACCATCTTTGTTGTTAATGATGCATTTTTCATCTTTGAACTCCAACCGATAGCCTTTACCAAGTAACTATCCAACACTAAGAAGGTTATGTTTCAAACCATCAACATAAAGAACATCATCAGTACTGTTCTTTCCATCCAAAGTGATGGATCCTCTACCAACTATAGGTTTAGGAGTGTTGTCTACATATCTGACCATACCTCCATTGTATTTGTCCAAATGAACAAACTTGCCTTTATCACTTGTCATGTGATGTGAACAACCACTGTCTATAATCCAGTCTATTCTTATATTTGCTTGGGAAATCAATGCTAGCTCTTGATTTGCTTTCTCATTTTTAGGAATTGACTTAATATTTTTTTTGTCTATAATAGAAATGAATCCAATTTCTTCTTCACTTGATTCATCATCTGAAACTCCATCTCCAACAAAGTAACATTCCTTAGAGTACTTAGGCTTGTAATCCTTTCTGAACTTTCTAACTCTAGTAGGACACTCAGATGCAAAGTGACCTATCTTATTACATGAAAAACACTTGAAAGGCAATTGACCTGCATATTTTCCTTTTCCTTTCTTTTCTCTTTTAGCAACCATAGCAATAAAATCATCTAAAGTTTTCTCTTCATCATCATCATCAAAATTACTAGAAGTGTTTACAGATTTCTTACCAAGAATTGTTGCTTTGAAGGTTGTCTCACTTTTAGGTTCTGTCATTAATCTTGAAATCTCAAAAGCTGAGATTTTTCTGATCAAGGTATCTCTCTTAAAATTAGATGTAAGCTACATGGTCTCATCAAGGATATTGATCTTGCTTTCATATTCTAGAGTGAGAGTAGTCATCAACTTGTCCATAATATCTTCTTCTGAGCTCTCTCCACCATTGTTCCTGATTCCAGCAATTGCTTCATTGACCCTTTGATTATAAGCTTTGATGTTTTCTTCAGGTAGCATCTCTAATGCATTGAATCTTTTCTTCCATGTCTTTTTGTGCACATCCTTTTCTTGCTTGTCTCCTTCAAATATGTCTGCAAGGTACTTCCATATCTTGTGGGTGGTGTCTACCTTCTTTATCTCTAAAAACTCACTATCAGATAGTGTGTTGATAAGGGCTTCTTTAGCTATAGCATTATGATGAAACAATTCCTTTTGAGTGTTAGTAGTATCATCTTGTTCAAGGTCTTCTAAAGTAGGAATCTTCGCTACTTTGATAGTTACATTGAAAACTTCATAAGCAATACACTACAAATGATTCATCATCTTGTTCTTCCAATAAAGATAATTTTCTCCATCAAACTTAGGACTCTCTTTCCTAAAGTATGCCATCTGATCAACCTCAAGTTGTTAAACTTCTCTCCAAGGCACTTGGCTCTGATACCAATTATTAGGAATAGTCCCAATAGATAACTGAGAGGGGGGGTGAATCAGTTATCTACAAGTTTCAATTCTTTATCCAATTAAGTATACTTAAACATAAAGCATAAACACAATGAAAGAACAAATGATCACAACACCAATATTTTGGTTACGGGGAAACCCAAATAGGTAAAAACCTTGGTGGGACTTGATACCAACTAATATTTTGTACTAGTGTATAATGATCCTTGCTACAAGATCCTTTACCTTGTTAGGAGTAGCTTTACAATATATTAAGTATAGTAGACTGATGCAGGAGCATCCTGGGTGTAAGAGCAATCTTGCATCACCGAAAAAAAAAAAAAAAAAAATTTCTATTTTTTTTTTAATTCAATAAGGGCTATCTTGTGTAGAGCTGCTATTTATGGAAAGTTACTATTTTTGGTAATTTTTGTACATGCTCAGAATGATTTGATTTCTTTCTTGGAGGTTCATTTTGGTCATATAAGTCTGCCAGTAAAGTTTCATTGCCAGATCAAGTGTATATTGGAAGATATTGAAGATTTTCGGTATTGGCAGCAGGGTACAGAAACTTTGAACTCAGTTTTGAAGGCTTTAGAGGCCCCGGATGAGGTCAAAAATTTGGGTGATAGGCGCTTGCGCCAATCAAGCTTGTAGAGAACTTCGTGGTGTTTACAAAATGAGGTTATAATAGCTGATCGGGTCAATTAGTGATGACTTATGGTCTTCGAAAGTTGGGCCACCCGAAATGGCGAAAAATAATTTTCTTCAAAATTTTTGTTCGGGTTTCAAAGGTTATCTTGAGCCAACTATGATGTAATAAAATGTAAAATAAAATAATTCTAAGTTTGGTCGGCCTTATTGGCAAAAATTCTGGAACCTTCCCAGGCGGTGGAAAATTGCCTATATAAGGAAGGTTGTATTATTGTCTTAGGCAGTTCAGAATAGTTCCGAGTAGTAGATCTGGGTATTGATTCGAGGATTTGTCCTATAGAATATTGTAAGGGAATGCCCATGTGGCTTACATATTGTAATTCTGAAAGTTTGTAATTCCACATTTGTGGAGATAATAAGAAGCCAATTTTCTGTTCTTGCATATTATTGTTGTTGTTTCTCTATTTCTGTTATGTGTTTGTGGTATTAAGGGGAGAACCCTTCATCATAGACCCAGTTAAGGGTCAGACCTTGTTAGGAGTCTTTTACAATTGTCCTTGTTATGGGAGAGGACGCACTATGGAAGAGCTCACTGCTCAAAGGGGCGAAAGCTACAACCTTCTGAATAATAGATACACACTATATCTGGATCTTCGTGAACTATGCTTTGACTTGCTATCTTGATTAGTTCTAATGAATAGCACACATATTCTACTTGGTCACATTGACCTTCTTTTTATGGTTCAACACTTCGTACACTCTCCTCTACTCTACTTAATCAACCATGAACCACACTCAAGCAATCATAAATGAATGCCTATAAATATCTTTCCTCCAAATGATATAATCAAGTCAGCCTCTTAGAACCACCTTGAAATCATATTATAGAAACCATAATAAACTCCAACAATCATTCTGTCGGCTCTATTATGCACGCAACTCATTCTGGGACCTATCTAATAAAATAATTGTAGACGCACACCACACACTATCGGCTCTGCCAAAACAATTGGAACTTTCTCTGTAAGCTAAATTAACCTATGCACTCTTAACCAAACATCAATAATAATTCTCCAAGCATAACTCCAAGGTTTCATATCCTCAAGATAGGTGCAACTTAAGAAACAATAAAATCTCTATCGGCTCTTCTAAACAAACACATGAAATTGCTACTGGTGAATAGTGACTACATAACCTCACTTGCGTTCATCATTAGACTATGCGTTCATAACTGAAACATCACTAACATGTCTTCAACATATATCCTAGGGTGCATGCCCATAAGACAACTATATGGACAACCATACACAGAACACTTCCTGTAACTCTGTCAGGAACACTATTGACACACGCTGTTGTATAACTATCTGTACTCACATTCAACCTCTACACCCATGATATCATGTTGATATCATGTCCATACAACATATACAAAACGCTTACTACATAAGACTTCAATGCATACTACTTTCCATATGTTGTCATCAATGACAAACATACAGTGAGTACTGGCCTACTGGCAAATCTCAAACATCTCTCTCTCTCTCTCTCTCTCTCTCTCTCTCTCTCTCTCTCTCACACACACACACACACACACACAATAAGAGTACATAAATATAATACAAATCAAACCTTTACAAATGACTTAAAATTTGTGAAACTTCTTCAATAAATTTGAATCTCTCCATAAGAGACAATTTATCTTTCTTACAAGATAAAACTCTCACTTCACCCGAACTCTTTACTAAGAGAAAAAAAATAATCTCCAAGAGTTAATTTCCATATAAATTAAAATAAACTCTCTATACATATTCTTACTCCTAGAATGCCTTTTCAAAGAGCTCATAACCCCCACAAATAAAACTCTTGTTCCAAATATGTTGTTTAACCATAAAAAAAATACTAATATGTCATTAAACCATATCTCCCAATTTTAAACTACATCCTTTAAAACGTATGTCTCATCTTAAAATACCCCTAATAATTTTAGGCATTTTTTTTTTAGGTAATGATTTTCAAACCCCTTATTCTAATTTGGGTTTGTATTTATCCTTTCATAGATCCCCTTTAACATATAACAAAATTAGTATGCACCAAAAAAAATTTGAAAAATAGCTATGAAATAGTTAGATAAGGAAGGGAATAACATGTTGGAGGTTAGGAGTTCAACTCCCAAAATTTGCATTTTGAACAAATGCAACAAAACCTGTACCTATGTGAACCTTTATGGAGTTCCACATGGCATCCAATCATTGGTCCATGGGGAAAAATTACATTTTCCATCCAAAGGAAATGATTTATCAGATAATTGGTCCACATCATAACATTCATGTTGGTTTAATTTTTAAGGTCTTCAAGATCCACCTAGATCACTCTCTCAATAATTGATATCTAATATATATATTCTTCATTCTAGAGTGTTGCAGTGGATTCTTTGAGATATTTATAGCATTGATATTATCACACATAATTAAAATTGGCTCATCAAAATTTATAATTGTATCCTTCAAATTTTGTTTCATCCATGTAATACTTGAGTATGACATGAGGATGTTTCAATGCATTATGACTCATTAGTTGATAATATTATATAACTCTACTTCTTTCTTGACCAAGAAACTAACTAGGAGCCAAGAAAGTAAGTTGCAAAACTGGTACTTGTCAGCCATCTAAACAACTTTCCCAATCAGTATTGGTATAAGTGTCAGCATGAAATATAAACCTTTTGGATACCATAAACCAAACTCTTATGTTCCTTTCAAATATCTTAAAATGATCTTCTCCACTACATCATGTGATTCTTTCAATTCTTGCTGAAGTATGGATACCAAACATACTACATGCATAATATATGGTCTACTTGCAATTAGGTACAATAATCCACCAATCATTGATCTATACTTACTTCCATCTTCTTTTAGTGACACATCCTCCTTAGTCAACTTATAGTTGATAACAATTGGAGTACATACTAGTTTAGAATTTTCAAAACTAAACTTTTTAAATAATTCCTTGACATACTTGGACTGAGAAATAAAAATGCCTTTACTACTTTGACACACTTGCAATATAAGAAAGAAATTTAACTCACCAATCATAGACATCTTAAACTCTATTCATTTCCTCTCCAAATCTATTGCACAATTTATCTTTTCCTCTTAAAATTATATCATCAACATACATAACAGCAATCAAAATCTGATCTAAATAACTCTTGACCAATCAAATACCTATCTAGTATGCCATATTAGGCTCTTGGTACTTTCTTAATCCATACAATTCCTTCTTGAATTTTCACATTGCATATGGGGCTTCTTTTGAACTAAACCCTTCTAGTTTCTCAATGTAAACTTCTGACGCAGGGGCAGGGTAGATACAAGCAGAATCAAGCAGAATTGAGACCACTTGAATCAACAACAAGCCCTTGATCAGATTTACACAATGGAAGAAATATAAAATCACATGAAAGAAATGAAATCACAATGGATATGAGACAATCAACTAGCAGCAACAACAGAGAATTATAGTATTTCTTTCAACATGCCCGACTGTGAGGCCTTCCGGGTTTCGGCCTTATACAATGAGAATTATGAATTAAGAATTATAGCTTGCATCCTATATTTTTATCCAATGATGTATCTTGATAATCCTTCCTATATCTCACCCATGATCCTCTACTACATCAATCTAGACCCCTTATATAGCCAGCTAAGCCACAGGTCGACTAGTCAGGCATTTAATTATAATATAGGTCCAGTCTAAAGATTTAAACCAAAAATAATGCTAGAATGAATATAAATTGATGATCCTTTGGATTTAGGTCCTAACTTGACCCAATAACATTCCTTTAAGTGTGTAAGGTCCCATATGAACACATAGAACATTGCAAGAAGAAACACCACACATTTCACCCAAAAACTGGCAGGAAATAGGTCCTGAGGAAAAATAGGTATAACTTTTTACTCATAATGAATTCGAGTTTTCACTCTTGGAAAATGATATTAATTTAGGTCCACTTTAATTCCTTAAGTTCAAAAAATAAAATTCCTTATAGATCAAGGTCACCAACATGAACAATCAGCACCAAAACTGCAGGAACCGCTCAGACGTGAAACTGGCAGAAAATAGGTCCTGTGCCAAAAAGGCCATAAATTTTGACTCATAATGAATTGGAAGCTGTGCTCTTGGAAAATGGTATTAATTTAGGTCCTCTTAAAGTGAATAATTTAAAAAAAGGAAATTCATTATAGATCAAGAGAACCAACATGAACAATCAGCACCAAAACTGCAGGAAAACACTGTTCCGACGACAAGGAAAATAGTTATAACTTTGAAACAGTCCATCCAAACTTGATGTGCTCATAGGAGAAGGTTCAAAAATAGGTCTTCAACATGATCTAAGCTTCACACACCATGAAACTATCAAATGCAAACATTATAAAGAAAACTACAACAAACAGGTACAGAAATCAGAAAATGTTTTTGGTTGATGCAAGATTTCCAAAGACCCAAGATGCTCCTGCATCAGACACCTAGGGTAAATAAAGAATTGATGTCCACATCAAGCACTACTCATACTCTGACCTAAATCATAAAGATCCAACTCAGCTTGTGTAATCCATGAACTATCCTCAACTGGTTTATCTTTCCACTGAACTAGATATTTCATGTAGTCTTCTCCTCTTGTACTCTTGCCAACTCTGATATTCAAGATCTTCTCAATGCTATCCTTATTTTTTTTTAGGATAATCTGGATCATCTTCTATCTCTTAATTTGATTCAAAGTACTCAAATATATCAGCAATGTTAAATAGAGGTGATATATCCATGTCCTCTAGCAATTCTACTTCATAAGCATTTCCATTGTCAAACTTCTTCAGAATCTTACAAGGTCCAAACTTCTTCATTTTCAGCTTGTTGTAGGTACCAACTAGAAATCTATTCTTCTTCAAATGAATCATAACCTCATCAACAACTTCAAATGATTTATGTCTCCTTCTCTTGTCTACTCTTTGTTTATATTTTAGATTACTATTCTCCAAATTCTTTTTAACTTCATCATGTAAAGTTCTCATGTATTCTGCAAAATGATCAACTTCAGCACTTCTTCTAGTCTTAGTAGGTAAATCTCTCAACTTTGTGGTTCCCTTAGGATGAAATCCATTAACAATCTCAAATGGTGTCTTCTTAGTGCTTCTATTCACTGAATTATTATATGCAAACTCTACTTGTGCCAAAATCAAATCCCAATTAGCAGGTTTCTCTCCAACTAAACATCTCAACAAGTTTCCCAAACTTCTGTTCACAACTTCATTCTGTCCATCTTTCTAAGGGTGAAATGTAGAACTAAACTTCAAATCAGTATTCATCTTCTTCCAAAGTGTTCTCCAAAAATAACCAGTAAACTTAGTATCTCTATCTGAAACAATAGATTTAGGAAAACCATGCAATCTTACCACTTCCTTGAAGAATAATTCAGCTACATGCAATGCATCAGATGTCTTCTTACAAGGTATGAAATGAACCATCTTAGAAAATATATCAACCACTACCAAAATAGAATCATTACCTCTCTGAGTTCTAGGCAATCCAAGAACAAATTCCATACTCACATCTTCCCAAGGTCTATCAGGTACAGGCAAAGGTGTATACAATCCTGAATTCTGACTAGTTCCTTTTGCTACTTGACAAATTCTGCAACCTCTAACCATTCTTTGTACATCTCTGTAAATCTGTGGCCAAAATTATCATTCTAAAATCAAATTCACTGTCTTATCAATCCCAAAATGTCCAGCAAGTCCACCACTATGTTTCTCCTTCATTATGTTCTCTCTCATAGATCCTCTAGGTATGCACAACTGAACTCCTTTAAACAACATGTCTTCTTGAATGAAATAATCAGACCACTTATCACTCACTATGTGTTCTTTACAAGCTTTCCAAGGCTCTGAAAAATCAATGTCAGCCTCATACAAATACTTCAAATCATCAAAACCAAGTACTTCAACTCTCATTGCTGTCAGCAAATTTCTTCTTCTGCTCAAGGCATCAGCAACCTTATTTGACTATCCACTTTTATGCTTCAATGAAAAGAAAATATTATGTTCTTCCATTTCTCTTGTAAATGTTTTATCATCAAACAAGCATACTCTGACTGTAGTACAGTGACCTTCATCAAACTTCTCAATCAAAGGCAACAATACTTGTTTCTTTCCATCCATCCAAATAGTATATTGATTCAATCTACCATCATGCAAAGCTTTCCTATCATACTACCAAGGTCTACCCAAAAGAATATGACAACAATCCATACGCATAATATCACACAAGACTTCATCATGATAATTCCCAATTTTGAATTTAACAAGGCATTGTTCACTTACAAGTAGTTTATGCTCCTTTTGGATCCAAGCAATATGGTAAGGCTTAGGATGTTTCAATCTCTGCAACTAAAACTTGTTAACCAGCTCTTCAGATGCCAAATTATTAGAACTTCCACTATCAATGATTACCTTGCAACATTTTTCAGCGATCTTACATTTGGTTCTGAAGAAACTTTTCCTCAAAATAGGTTCCTCATCAACTTCTTCATTCCACAAGATCCTTCTTAGCATCAAGTTCTCACCATGTTTAGGTTCATTAGACATTTCCTCAACTTCTTCACAAGCCAAATTATTTCTACCATTACCTCCAGTCTTCTTTCCAGAGTTAGTACATTCAAAAGCTCTATGTCCTTCTTCACCACATTTGTAACAAGTACCTTTAAACCAAGATTTCTCTTCCCTTCTACCATTATTGTTATTCCTACAGTAACCAGTATAGCTACCTCTAGAGTAATTACCTCTTTTAGTAGGCTCATCTTTCCATCCTTTATCTTGCTCTAAATTTTTAGATCTGCTACTTTCTCCATTAGATCTACCTCTACTTCTCTGAAATCTGCCACCTCTTCCTCTTTGTCTTTGATCATGTCTTTTTATCAATCTTTCTTTAGCCTTCAAAGAAAATTGGTATGCTTCTTACACACTATCAATCTTCACATAGCTAATCTCATCTTGAATAGATGTCCTTAGGCCATTCAAATATCTAGCCACCTTCTCAACTTCATCATCCACATGTCCAGATCTAATATCCAATTTATAAAATTCCTCAGTATATTCTTTCACACTCATGTCCTTTTGTCTTAGATTTTGCATCTTTCTCATCAGACTAACTTGGTAGTCAGCTGGAAGAAACTTCTTCTTCATCTTTCCAAGCATCTTCATCCATGTTTTGATCTTTTCTTTTCCTCTCTTCTATCTCTTAGTTTGCAAATGATCCCACCAAAGAGATGCATGCCCTTTCAACTTTGTGACTGCTATCTTAACCTTCTTATTAATAGGAGTACCTTCATACTCAAAGTATTTATCGATCTCAAAGATCCAATCCAAAAGTGTATCGGTCTCAAGTCTTCCATCATAGCAAGCAACTTCAACTGCAGGTCTGGAGTTAGCCTTACACAAAACTCTCAAAAGTCTTTCCTCATCTTGTTCAACTTTAGGTTTAGCATTAGGTGCTGCTTCTTCTTCTTCATCACTAACATCTTCAAGATGTGCTCCTCTTCTCTGGGCTGTCTCTATAGCTTCAAGCCTAGTTGCAATTTGCCTCAACATATCCATGATAGCATTATCATTTCCTCTACCACGAACCATCTTGAAAATCAAGTTTCAGCAAGATCGTAACCTTCTGCAAGTTATAGGTCAGATCTCAGATCTGCCACCCTACAACCAAATCCAATAAGGTTCTCCACAATCCAATCCACAAGAAAGAACTCACTCTGATACCACTTGACGCAGGGGCAGGGTAGATACAAGGAGAATCAAGCAGAATTGAGACCACTTGAATCAACAACAAGCCATTTCTCAGAGTTACACAATGAAAGCAATATAAAATCACATGAAAGAAATGAAATCACAATGGATATGAGACAATCAACTGGCAGCAACAACAGAGAATTATATTATTTCTTTCAACATGCCCGGTTGTGAGGCCTTCCAGGTTTCAGCCTTATACAATGAGAATTATGAATTCAGAATTATAGCTTGCATCCTATCTTTTTATCCAATGATGTATCTTTATAATCCTTCCTATATCTCACCCATGATCCTCTACTACATCAATCTAGACCCCTTATATAGCCAGCTAAGCCATAGGTCAACCAGTCAGGCATTTAATTACAATATAGGTCCAATCTCAAGATTTAAACCAAAACTAATGCTATAATGAATATAAATTGATGAGACTTTGGAATTAGCTCCTAACTTGACCCAAGAATATTCCTTTAAGTGAAAAAGGTCCCATATGAACACACGAAACATCATAAGAAGAAACACCACACATTTCACCCAAAAACTAGTAGGAAATAGGTCCTGAGGCAAAATAGGCATAACTTTTTACTCATAATGAATTGGAGTTTTTTCTCTTGGGAAATGATATTAATTTAGGTTCAATTTAATTCCTTAAGTTTTCAAAATAAAATTCCTTATATATCAAGGTCTCCAACATGAACAATCAGCACCAAAACTGTAGGAACCGCTCAGACGTGAAACTGGCAAAAAATAGGTCATGTGCCAAAAAGGCCATAACTTTTGACTCGTAATGAATTGGAAGCTGCTCTCTTGTAAAATGGTATTATTTTAGATCTTCTTAAATTCCTTAAGTGTGAAAAATAAAATTCCTTATGGATCAAGAGAACCAACATAAACAATCAACACCAAAACTGCAGGAAAACACTATTCTGACGACAAGGAAAATAGCTGTAACTTTGAAATAGTCCATCCAAACTTGATGTGCTCATAGGAGAAGGCTCCCAAATAGGTCCCCAACATGATGTACGATTCACACACCATGAAACTATCAAATGCAAACATTATAAAGAAAACTACAGCAAATAGGTACAGAAATCAAAAAATGTTTTTGGTTGATGCAAGATTACCAAAGACCCAAGATGCTCCCACATCAACTTCTTCCTTAAGTTCTCCATTCATAAATGATGACTTGACATCCATCTAATAAAAATTAAAATCTTTATATTTCACAAATGCTAGAAATATCTAGATGGTCTCCATCTGTGAAATAGGGGCATAAGTCTCATCAAAGTCAATTCCTTCAAACTAAGGGTAACCCTTGCATACTAACCTTTACTTGTTTCTTATTAATTTACCATTATCATTTAGCTTTTTTTAGTAAACCTACTTTGTACCAATCACACTCTTATTAGTTGATCTAGGCAGAAGTTCCCATGTCAAATTATTCTCAATCTAATCAAGTTCTTCATTTCTTTAACCCAATTCTTATCATTATTTTCTTCTTCCACATATTTAGTCTCAACCTCCAAAAATAAACACAACAAAAAATGATCTTGTTTTTCTCTACTTCTAGAGATAACTCTATTTTTATCACCAATAATATGATTCTTAGAATGATTTTTCTATACACACCTTTGTTTCTTAGTTGTATATTCCTATGTTAGTTGTGTCTCTTCCTCTTTTCCTTGTTCCTCTATATAAAGTTGATATTCAATATGTCTCTCAAGAGTCTTCTAAAAATCCTCATCAAACTTCACATTCACAGTTTCAACAATCTTATTCAATCTTTTTTTGTAACACCAGTACACCTTGCTCTTTGTAGAATATCCTAGAAATATTTCTTCCTAAGCTCCACTTTCAACTTTTACAAGATTGTCATCATCTTTTTGAATGTAACATCTTCTTCCAGACATTTTCAAATACCTAAATATAGGTTCTCTTCCATGCCATAACTCATATGATGTCTTGCAATATTTTTTCTAGTGCATAAATTTTTTTAGTGTGTATACAACAATATGTAATACTTCTCTCTAGTGAATTTCTAGTAAACTTTCTTCCCTCAACATAATCCTTGCTACATCTTGAATTTTCCAATTTATCCTTTCCACTATACCATTCTGTTGTCTTGCTTTAGCCACTAAAAATAATCTCTTCATACTATGTTTCTTACAAAAAATTTCAAACACATTAGAGGTAAACTCTCCTCCTTTGTTAGATCTCAAACAATTAATATTTCTGCCATATTCACTCTCAGCTCTAGCCTTGCATATTTTAAACTTTTCAAATGCCTCTATTTTTTCTCTAAGAAGTTCAACCCATTTCAACCTTAAATAATCATCAATAAAAATTATAAAGTATCTCTTAGCTTGAAAACTTATTTTTTGGTAGGACCACACAAATCGATTGGCACTAGATGTAGTAAACTACTAGATGAATATTATTTTCCCTTAAATTATTTTCTCCTTTTTTTCCATCATGACGTCCCTTATGGATAACATTTTCTAGTTTGCATAATCTAGGTAAGTCTCTTACTACACATGATGAAGTTACCCTTAAAAAATTGTCACACTTGATGTGGCACATCCTCTGGTGTCAGATCCAACTATCATTGATTTGAGATGGTAAGAAACATCCTTCCTATCTTTTTTCCACCTACATTCACATCTTTGGATATCTTCTCAATTTCAAATCCTTCATTCTAAAAAAAATCATCGTATCCATTCTGACACATATATCCAAGACTCAAGAGATTATGATATAAACCTTTCACATAATAGATATTTTTAGTATTATTCTTTCCATCAAAAGGATTAAAGCCTCTACCAATAATATATGTAGCCTTATCATCACCAAATCTAATAGGACCACCATCATATTTTTCAAGTGACACAAACTTACTTTTATCTCTAGTAATATAATGAGAACAACCTCTATCAATCAACAATTCACCTTTGTTCATTTTAACATACAAATCTATTTCAACATCATCATCAACTTCAACACAAGTGTTAGAGATATGAATTTCTGATTTATTATCGTCTTCATCATAAAAACAAAAATCCTCTGCTTTTGCCTCATTATCTACAATACTAACCTCTTCATTTGCATAGTAAGCCTTCTTATTGAACTTCTTAAACTTTTTTGCATGACCGTTCTTTGGAGATCTTGTAGCCAAATTACCAATCTTTCCACATATAATTTATTTTAGAGGTAACATGCCTTTTTAATTGTTGGTAGTTTTTTTTTCAGTCTTCCTACAAAGTATGATTAAAATTATCCTTCATTATTACCATCGGGATCTTCTTTTGATTTAGTTTCCTTGAATATCATTTTAGATCCACTCTTCTATTTTTAGAATTTCCTCAACTCAAATGTGTGCAAAGTGCCAAACAATTTCTCTCTAGTAAACTTCTTTGCATCATAAAACTCCTCAATTAGGAAGATCTTATCATCGGAACTTTCTGATAGTATCATCAAGATCGTTCCCACAAAATCTTCATTTTTAATACTACCTAATCCTTGATTCTTGATGCAATTCCAAGGTGTAATAATCCCAAAAGAAGATTCCCGACCTCACAGAGAAGAGTACTTAGGAAAAAATAACACATAATAAAGAGAGAATGCACGTTCTTATGTATTATTTGGAGATCAAAAAATATACATGTCAGGTTGTCAGACCTTCCTAGTTACGACCACATACAAAGAAATGGATCTCAAATCCTCATAACGATCTATCAAATTCTCAGATATAGGTTTCATGAATCAAATATCAATCTAACAAAATTACCTCTAAAGATAAATGAAGTTATTACATATAGGAAATACCTCCAAAGTTAGCCAAGAAATAATTACATTCCTCAATTAAAGGAAATGACTACAAAATATAGGTCCGACCCAAAAGGAGTTTAAGATCCATGAAAAGGAAACCATAAGGAGCACGGTCATAGGAAATCATCCATGCGAGATCCACAAATCACACATTATGATTGTAAAGACAAAATCCAAAGATAATAAAGTGCACATTGAATCTCCAAATAGGTCCAAGAAAGTGATGATCACATTACCCAAGGATAGGAAATGGATCAAATCTCAAACATCTACAAATGTCAGGAGGTGTGAGCATAGGAAGATGATCCCAAATAGGTCTCAAATAAGGTTGTACAACCTTACATGCTATCTCAAACAAATGAAATATCTTTCTACATAATCTCTCAAAATAGTAAAGAAGAATAAATAAAATGATTTTTTTTTGGTTGAATCAATATTATGATGAATCCAAGATGCTTCTGCATCAGATACTTGGGATTAATAAAACTCATGCTCATGAATCCAACTTAGATTGGGAAATTAGAATAATGTCCTCAACTGATCTATTCTTCCACTTAACTAAGTACTCCATGTAATAATTTACTCTTGTTCTCCTTCCAATTATGTTATCCAAGACCTTCTCAATTTCCTCTATCTTATTCTTAGGATATTCATACTTCATGTTTTTCCTATTATGTGATATATAGTTACTCAATCTACAAAGCATTACCATTGTCAAACTTCATCAATATTTTACAAGGAACAAACTTCTTCATCTTCAACTTATTATAGGTTCCAACAAGAAATCTCCATTTCTTCAAATGAATCATAACTTCATCACCAACTTCAAAATCCTTATGTCCCTTACATCGATCATTTGTATCCTTATATTTCTAGCCTTGAACCCTGGTGAGGTCGGGAGGAAAAGTGTACAGTACTTTCCTCCCGACCTTGCTGGGGTTCAAGGTCAGGCCGAGCCTCGAGCGGAGGTTTAGGGGCGTAGCCCCGAGGTGAATTTTTTTGAGGTTGACATATTTTAAGCTATTTTGGGGCTGACATATTGTAACTCATTATAACCCTAAAGTGACAAAATATTGTATAATATGGCTTAGGGTTATGGATTTCAAAAAGCATGATTTTAGTACTTGCGGTAGAATTGAGTTGTAAGGGATTACAGATTGTAATCAGGTTGTAATCATTGGATAATAAAATATTGGACTCTCTATTGGTGCCCCCATTTTCCTCTTATCCTAAGTTCCACAAATAAAGAATTATTCCTATTTTATAAAAATAAGAAAAGATCTTTTTGTCTCACATGGGGCACAAAAGTCAACACTTCTTTCTCATTGGAGGAGATTTGTGCACAAGGATTGATCCCAATTTCAAACTCCACCCTTGATCAAATATTTTTCCTCTTAATCTCCATGGTCCATTTATCTTTAAAAGGAGAGCTATTTTCTCATTCAAAGGATCCCTGACAAAATGTAATATAGTAGTGTGACAGAACTCTGTATGGTCGTACGTTACTCTGACTGGCAAAGTATCACATGGGTATGTAAAGAACTATGATACGATACTGGAAGCCTATCATACAATACTTTGTTAGAACAAACAAAAAAATATCCGAAACAACAAGCTAACAGTGATGAAAAAAAGTGTGGAAATGCATGAAAAGAAAGGCAAAATAGAAGTGTTCTACCCCATGGTGGGCGCGAAAAATGTACACTCAAATTGTGCACTTCTCTAAGTCATTACTTCCAAGGGCATCCATGGATTGGAAACCTTGAGAAAGTGACCTAGAGCTCCCTAGGCATGGTGTGCAAGGGTGTTTAGAGGGCTCTCAACTAGAGCTATTAAGCATATAACCTTGCTAGTAAACCATGCAATGTGAGATTCAAAAAGACAAGGGAAAGAATGGCAATATCTTTGAGAATCAAAATGAAAGATGCAATGCAAACTACACTAGAATGAGAATGCAAAAATGAAACTATGATATGAAAATTAGAGTATTACAAGCCTTTTCTAATTAAACTATGTTGATTAAGCTAAAACATGAAAGGAAACTAAGCTAAGAATGCCATGAAAACTAAGCTATAATGCAAGTATGAAGACTAAAATGAAACAAGCTCTCCAAAGCTCCAAAGTTGCCAAGAAAACCTGTAGCACAATATTAGCATCAAGAGTGGGGATCCTTTAAATGGGAAAACAACTCTCCTTTTAAAGATAAATGAACCATGGAGATTAAGAGGCAAAATATTTGATCAAGCGTGGAGTTTGAAAGTGGGATAAATCCTTGTGCACAAATCTCCTCCAATGAGAAAGAAGTGTTTACTTTTGTGCCCCATGTGAGACAAAAATACCTTTTCTTCTTTTTATAAAATAGGAATAATGCTTTATTTGTGCAGCTTAGGATAAGAGGAAAGTGGGGGCTTTTTATTTAATAAAAGGGGAAGAAATTCCTTTTAATTAAATAAAGACTTAGGATAAAATGGTTAACCCATAGAATATAATTGAATAAATGATAGAATTAGGATTTGATTAAGGAAATTGATTTGATTGAAAATACTACAAAGCATTGATTCAGGAAATTGATAAATTAAAGAATGGGGCCCAAAGTCTTGGTGACCATTTTAGGGTGCATACATTTCTCCCTCTTTGACTAATGTGTAATCTTCGTGGGAACACATGTAGACAAAGAATGAAGTTGAAGTGTGAGATTGATTTGGGATCACAAAACAACCTAGACATGTGATCGATGGATGGGAACACATTAGGACAAAGATAAGATGATTTGAAGAAGACAAGGCCAACACCCCTGTAAATAGGTAATTGTGAAGTCTTAGGAAAGGTTTGATTGATAGGTCTGATAAAGCTGAATCGAGGATTTGAGTTTGATAGGTACTGCCCCCTCATGATCAAAATCAAAATGAGATAGAGGAGAAATAGTAAATTGATAAACTTGATCAAATAAAATGAAAGATAAGGTTCTTGATGTAAGATGAAAGATATAAGGATCAAAAAACTAAGGTAGATCATTAAGCATGAAAGATTATGCCCCAAGGTTGAATTAAAAGAAAAGAAGTGGGGTGAAAGTGAATGGAAGATTGAAGTTTAGAAGAGGTGAAAAGAAATGGAGAGAAGAAAGAGAATTTTCCTCAACAAAGAGAGTGCCTCAAAATCAATCAACTAGTTAAGATAGAAACTTTTGATTGAGATCACGAAAGAAGATAAGGAAATGAAGATCAGAACATGATCACTGTTGATTAAAGGTCCAAAAGAAAGATGAAGGAAAACCCTCTCAAACTCATAATGCAGCCTAAAAATGCAAATTAACATGAAGTCTAACAATGCAAGCTACATGAAAAGTGGTTTACTTGCAAGGTCACAAAATCATTAGACTCTAATAATCATCATCGAGCTTTATTGGTAGCGTCGCAAGATCATACAATACACACTAGTATAACTATGGGTATATGAATATGATCTGTATCAGATAAGTGTGTGGAAATCCACCTAAGCATCAAAGACATGTAGGTCAAGATGGCTAGTTCAGTGAGGGTCCCTAAGTTTAGTATAGCAAGAGTATGCTCGCATCAAGACACAAGAAAGTCAAGATGACTACAAGCACACGCTTGGAGAAAATAGTCAAGGATAATATATCGTAGATCCTAGTGTCAAGTGGAACAAGCATAAATGCTCATGACAGTTAAGATCAACAAGATATACCCATAGGTAGAACATAAATAAAACATGTCCTTGTGCCCCCAGTCTTCTAGTCATGCATCATCGAAAACTATTAGGGAGAGAACACTCATGAAAGAAATCATCATAGACAGCACACAAAGAAATAAAGTCAAACAAGTCTCAGCAAGTCAAGTGTTTAAGTGCATGTATGTAGGTCATAGAGTCAATATTTGAGTATCACATCTGCTCATGAGAAAATATCGTATCATTCTAGACTACGAGTAATATATTTGATAAGTGTTGAGAAACACTTGACGCTAGGGAAGTATTAAAAAACACAGTTGGGGTGATGTTGAAAAACACCATTGGTGAGGTGTCCTAAATACTAATGCATCCAAAAGACCAAAGCTAACCCAGTTATGCCCCCTAAATAAAGTCAAAGACCAATTCCAAACCAAGGCAACAAGGACAAGGCATGATGGAGAAAGGTTAAGTGTCGAGGATGCATTCTAAGAAACAAGGGTGCAAAGGCCTCAAGCAGCACCCATTTCTAGGTTTTCACCACTTGGATTTTATTGCAATTTTTTTGATATTTTGTTGGAATATATAAATTTTTTTGCATATACATCAAAGTGCCTATTGCTAGGTTTTCACTGAGATGATCATTTTTTAAGGACATTTTAAGATTTTTAGAATTTTTAACAATATACCATTTTTTTTTTGGAAATTTTTTCAGGATCAATAAGAATGTACAAAGGATGCCCCTAGACAAAATGAGCATCAAAATCCCAAGAAAGATCACATCATGTAGTCCCAATGTCTAGGAAGGTGGAGAACAAAAGGGATTAGAAAACTGGTGGAAAATATGGAAGAGACGAGAATGAAGGAGAATGAAGGGAAGAAATCCTCAAGGGAAAACTACTCAAGAGTACCCAAGTTAGGGAAAAATTATCATGTAAAGCACATTTGGACAAGAAATGAAAGGCCAGCATAGGATAAGTCATAAAATTTTAATGAAAAAGAAGGAAAGGATGCAATCCAAAGGATTAGACATGTCAAGAGGCTTCATAACATCGTGTTTTACTCTTTTTTATTAGATCAAGACCAAAGGGGAAAAGGATAGCGAAAGGCTAGAATGAATGGAGGAAAATAAATATTAATGCTAAACATGAATGGAATGAAAGCAAGATCATCATAAGATAGCTCACAAGATAGACAAATGTTCTCGTATAGGTCAAAATTTTCAAGATCAAAGAGAGAAGACAGAGTGGATGAAATATGTAGAAGAACTACGCATGATGCCTGATTGTCAAGTTTTCATCATGGTACTTATCCAAGGCACCACAAGGGAGTAGTTTTCACCATAGGATGAATTTATTTATCTTTACTTTTGCTACCAAGGTGTCTGTTTCCAAGTTTCCACCAAGGCACATTTTCAATTTTTTTATTTTTTTGTTTTCTTTTTTTATTTTTCTATTTTTTTAATTTTTTTTTGGAACAAGGCAAGCTTTTTAGATAATGCTCCTTGAAAGGATAAACCATGATATGTCAAGGATTCAAAATGATATGCTCAAAGATGCTGATAGGGAAAGGAAGATGGAAGAAAAATGGAGGATAAGGTTTTATGTAAAGCGAGTGAGGTTGGAAGATAGGAGGAATAGGAAAATGAGGAAAAAGGATAGAAGTAGAAGGTTAATGAATGGAAGAATTGTGAAATGGTAGATGGAAATGAAGGAAAGATCAACATCAACACACACCTTGAAGGGTGGAGAGAGGATGGAGGAAATGTTAATGAAGTAATACATGAAGGAATATGGTGAATGGATAGTAGAGGTTGTGGTTTAGGTGCATGGAATGGAAGAATGTTTTTGGAAGAAGATGAAGTGGAAGCCTTTGGAAGCTTGAATGTCAACTTCACTTGTTTCTCAACATCAAAATCTTTCAAGAGAGACTTTGGAATCCATATAGCCATAGGATTTTCATTTCTTTTTGATGATTTAGAGAGAATATCTTCAATGATGGATTTTGGAACCCATACTTGTCTTGTAGTTTTCTTCTTAGATATCTCTTTTGACTTTATGCCTCCATGTTTATTAGAGGAGACATGGTGATCTTCTTTTTTTGATGGATTCTTCTATTGCTTCTTTTTCTTATATTGAACGTTCAAGTTACTTCCAAAAGACTTGGAATTTGTGGAAGAAGAAGGAAGATATGACTGGTTTAGATGGGTGGGCAGATGAAAAGGATTCAAGGGTATGAATCTATGTTGATCTTGAGGAAAGATAGGAGATGGAGGGACATCAGGACCCAAGATGGATGATGAATTAGGAGAGTTAGGAGGGGAAAGTGAAGGGACATAAGGGCCAAAGTTGGAAGGAAGACATGAAGCCCTTAGTATTTGTGGAGGAGGTCCAAGGATGGACGTGGAAGATACAAAAGGATAATCAATAAGCTCATCAACATCTATATGACAACCAAGGACATCAGCATCTTTAGAGTGAGCATTAGAATTTGCAATAGGATCGTGAACATCTTGAATAGGAGAAACTTATTTGATAGGATTGTTCAGAGCTTGCAAAGACTTAGGAAGAGTAGAAAGTGGAAGCGAACATGAAATGGTCGAACAAGAAGATGGAAGGCTTCAATCTTGACAAGTTGCTTTCGATAGCATAAGTGCATAATTTTTCTCTTGATTTTTGATAGGCTTAACATTGGAAGTAACAACACTATTTTTAATAACCTTAATGGAAGTATCATCTTTGGAAAGTGCAAGTGTAGTAAGGTTATTTTGATTGTCAATAAGCTCAACGGTGTAAGTAGTAGCCTGGTCTTGCTTAGGATAAGACTTAAGACATGGTGGAATGAATGAGGAAGGGAATAGAGGATCAAAAGAACCATGAAATGGATAAGAGACATCATTAAAAGGATCAGATGACATGGAGGGTTCTTCATCTTGATCTTTCTTTATTTTATTTTCTTTATTTTTAGAGTCCTCTTGACATGGAGTCACTTATAAGGACAAGGAAGCATGTTGGAATTGTATGGAAGACTTTGGAAGAGATGGTGAAGGACTAGATGAAGTAGGAATCATAGCATATAAAGGCTTAGGGTCTTTAGGTTTAGCATTATTGAAAGTATTTGTAGCCAAGTGAAGGTTACCTTGAGTTTCTTTAAGAAGTAGCCCTTGAGGATAACTATAGGGAACCACATGAAAAGTATTAGAAATTTTGCTGGATGAAGGATTTGTGAAAGATTTGAAAGACTTGGAAGCTTTAGGAAATGTATGGGTATTGGAGGAAGTAGGGGATGGAAGGGAACCATCACAAGAAAAAGGTACATCATTAACATAATCTTCCTTGAGAGTGTAATCTTTATTTTTAGCATGAGAGTTCTTAGAGGAGATATTCTTATAGTATTTACGTTTATAATTAGCACCAAAATCTTTCTCTTCCTCAAGTGAAGTATATGTATCATCTAGGTATTGTTCACAAAAATCATCAAAATCTCTTTCAAAATTAGAGTCATATGGATCACCATCATGATCTATCCAATGTGATGACCCATTCCTAGTAAGCATGAGCACATGATGAGGAGGACTCTTAGGAATAGAGGTGTCATAGGTATCACTATATTGTCCATCATCATAGTCATCATAGTCATCAAAGATGGGTGTGTCACTCTTCAGGGGAGAGGTATCACAAGCAATATCATATTGCTCATCATGGTATGTCTTGAGATGAGGAGTAAGACTCTTGGGAGAAGTAGAAGAGGAACAAGACCGTGAAGAAGAGAAAAGTGAAGACCTAGTGGAGGAAGAAGACAAGGATAATGAGGAATGTGAATAATATCTAGAAGATTCATGTTAAGACTTAGAAGATGAAGAATGTTCGGAAGAAGAAGGTCATGACAGGATAATGTCCATGACCCTAGCAAAGGTGTCTAATTCAATCAATTTTTCTTTTATTTTTGTCTTAAGTTTATCACCTGTGCAATTTCTAGAAGGACTATTGGAGGATAAAAAATCATAGAATTGAGCAATGAGTTTGAGATCATCTATTGTTAAGAGAGGTTCCATAACAAGATAGTCGAGATTCATGGTTCTAGAAGAGGAGGAATCAAGCATAGAAATGAAAGAAGAGATGAATAGAAGAAGGTAAAACTAGATAATAAGAGGAAAAAAATCAAGAAGACGTGAAGAGTTTCCCATGGGAGTGGAAGACTAGAAAAACATGAGAAATATGGAAGAAAGAAGACCAAGAGTCATTTTGTGCAACTTGATACCATTTAAGTTCATTTGGATGTCGAGCAATATGTCATAGCACCTAAGATCTAACCTCCCAGATTGGCCAAGGAAGACTGGAAAGGACACAAATCAGCTTCAGATTGCAAACAATAGTAAGACAGTAGGATGACTCTGTGCGATGGCTCATAGGGTAACAAAATGATACAATTTTCCTAAATGATATTTCGCACAAAGTAGTGAGATATTTTCCAAGTAGTTGATGCAATAATATCCAAGTAGGTGGTGCGATAGTTGTGTAATATCGCATGATATTTGACCAATCAGTGTGTAAGTCTCAGTTTTGAAGGCAATTTGACTAAAGTTGTAGTTTGATGATTTCAATTTCTCAATTTGGAACATGATAACAGTAGAAAATAGACAGGTTTGCAAACAATAAGTGATCAAACATTTCATAAAACACTTGAACAAGGGAAAAGTCAACCTTGGCAAGACATGCACTTGGGATATCAAAACAAAAAAGAATCCTATGAACACTACCATGATGTTTGATGTTCAAGGACATTTACACAGGTAGATCATAGAGAAGACAATTCAAGCACTTGCTAACCTAGAAAGACAAAGGCTCAATACTCAACAACTTGACCCACACTTGATGTCCCATTGCCTCACACAAAGTAGTTTCCCACAATAGATGTTGGATTTTTTGTGGAAGTGCCAATGACACAACCAAAGGAACATAGATGGTGAGTAAAATCTTGGGGTGATCCAGGTTAGTCCACTAGGATCGACCCTTGCACCAAGATGTTGAGTAGCAAAATCCGGTAGCTTCTATCTAAGGTTTGTAATAAGAGCTTCCATTCACAATACCCCTCTTACTCCCCAAAGAGACTCCTTACCTTGCGGCAAGTAATGGACATCATAGCCACAAAAGTACCTTAAGCATTTGTGCTTAGCATTTTCTTCATGGTCACAATCCCACAAGTACTCACACCAAGTGAAGACAAGTACTACATCTACCAAGGTTTTATGTCCTTGATAGCCTTGAGTTTATAGTGGGTTAGAATAGATAGGTATTAGCTTGTCCCCACTTGGGTCATTCCTCTTGATTGCTCAAGAGCAGGCCTACTAAAGGATTCTAAACTAAACAAGAAGTGGATCAACCTTTGAGGGTTGGGATTTCTGGTTCACCACAAGGGTGAAGAGCATACTCTTCTATCTCAAAGATCTTTCCCAAACACACCAAGTAATGTTCAATTAGCCCTCTTTCTTTCAAAATATAAATATGGGTCAGGATTTATGGTTCACCGCAAGGGTGAAGAGCATAGTTTCCTACCACCAAAAGACTTTAATGATAGGATATTAAGTGCCTAGAAAAAAATTAACTAGTATAATGCCGCACTTAAAATGAAGGAAATGAACAAGAACTTGATTTTTTTTATGCTTTGGACAGCCCTACAAGAAAGATTAGTATCCCTTGTGCATCTAAAGCTTTGACATGCATTCTTTTAGAAAATAATGCAAGCAACTAGGGCACACCTACAAACACAACTTGTTAGGCCCACAAAGGTTAGTACAGAAAAAACCAAGTATAATCTGAAAATGAATCTCTGTCCTAACACAACAAGTCAAAACCAGCAAGCAAACAAATCCAAATCTTGCAAAGAAAGAACCGAAATCAGTCACTACCAAGCCTGGGCAACAGTTCTGTCAGAAAAAGTTTCGCACGATACTTTGCAGTATAAGAGTGCAATATTTTTTTTTGGGTGATACTTCTTACTACGTCTAGGTGACAGAATGTAATATAATAGTGCGATAGAACTCTGTATGGTCGTATGATACTCTGACTGAAAAAGTATCACATGGGTATGTAAAGAACTATTGTATGATATTGGAAGACTATCATACGATACTCTATTAGAGAAAACAAAAAAGTAGTCAAAATACCAAGCTAACAGTGATGAAAAAACATGTAGAAACATAGGAAAATAAAGGCAAAACAAAAGTGTTCTACCCCACACTGGGCACAAAAAATGTACACTCAAAATGTGCACCTCTCTAAGTAATTAATTCCAAGGGCATCCATGGATTGGAAACCTTGATAAAGTGACCTAGAGCTCCCTAGGCATGGAGTGCAAGGGTGTTTAGAGGGTTCTCAGCTAGAGCTATTAAGCATATAACCTTGCTAGTAAACCATGCAATGGGAGATTCAAAAAGACAAAGGCAAGAATGTCAATATCTTTGAGAATCACAATGAAAGATGCAATGCAAACTATGCTAGAATGAGAATGCAAAAATGCAACTATGCTATGAAAAATGAGAGTATTAAAAGCCTTTGCTAATTAACTATGTGGATTAAGCTAAAACATGATAGGAAACTAAGCTAAGAATGCCATGAAAACTAAGCTATAATGCAAGTATGAAGACTAAAATGAAACATGCTCTCCAAAGCTCCAAAGTCACCAAGAAAATTTGCAACACAACATTAACATCAAGAGTGGGGATCCTTTGAATGAGAAAAGAGCACTCCTTTTAAAGATAAATGGACCATGGAGATTAAGAGGCAAAAGATTTGATCAAGGGTGGAGTTTGAAAGTGGGATCAATCCTTGTGCACAAATCTCCTCCAATTAGAAAGAAGTGTTGACTTTTGTGCCTCGTGTGAGACAAAAAGACCTTTTCTTCTTTTTATAAAATAGGAATAATGCTTTGTTTGTGTAGCTTAGGATAAGAGGAAAGTGGGGGCTTTTCATTTAATAAAAGGGGAGGGAATTCCTTTTAATTAAATAAAGACTTAGGATAAAATGGTTAATCCATAGAGTATAATCGACTAAATGATAGAATTAGGATTTGATCAAGGAAATTGATTTAAATTGAAAATATTGCAAAGCATTGATTCGGGAAATTGATATATTAAAGAATGGGGCCCAAAGTCTAGGCGACCATTTTAGGGTGCATACAATTACTATGTTCCAAATTATAATTCACCTCATCATACAAAGTTTTCATGAGTTCAACATATCCCTCTACATTAGCACTTTTCTCCTCTTCTAGACCAAGATCTTTCAAATTTGATATTCCTTTAGGATGCCTACCAGTAAAAATTTCAAAAGGTGTTTTACCTATACTCTAGTTCACTGAATTGTTTTATGAAAATTTTTCTTGTGCCTAAACCAAATCCCAATTACCTGGTTTATCTCCAACAAGACATCTTAGAAAATTACCCAAACTCCCATTCAAAAAAAAATTTGTCCATTGGTTTGTGGATGAAATGTAGAACTGAACTTCAAATTTATACCCATCTTCCAAAGTGTCTTCCAAAAGTATCCCACAAATTTACAATCTCAATCAAAAACAATAGTCTTAGGAAACCCATGCGATCTCACAACTCCTCTAAAGAATAGATCAGCTATATGAAAAATATCTAATGTTTTCTTATAATGAATTAAATTTGATATCTTTGAAAATATGGCTACCACAACAAATATAGAATCATTACTTCTTTGTGTCTTCAGTAAGCCAAGAACAAATTCCAAGCTAATGTCTTCCCAAGTTCTACTAGGAATAGGTAAAGGTGTGTATAAATCTATATTCTGACTTACTTCCATATAAAACTTACAAATTCTAACAAATTTTTTAACATCCTTATATAACTGCATCCAAAATTATTTCTCCTTAGTCAAACTCTTTGTTTTATCAATACCAAAATGTCTTGCAAGTGCTCCACTATGTTTCTCTTTGATTATATTTTTCCTCATAGATCATCTTTGTAAACATAACTAAATTCACTTGAACCACATACCTTCTTGAATGAAGTAATCAACTCACTTACTCTAATTATCTATCATTGGTTCCTTACATAATTTCCAAAGTTCTACAAAATCAAGATCAATTTCATACAAAATTTCAAATCATCAAAACCAAGTACCTTAGCTCTCATCTCGGTTAATAAACATTTTCTTTTTCTCAATGCATCTGCAACCCTATTTGACAATCCACTTCTATGCTTCAACAGAAAAGTAAAATTCTTTAAGTACTCAACCCACTTCATATGTCTCTAATTCACCTTATTATGACTACCCAAATACTTCAATAGTTTATGATTGGTAAATAATACAAATTCCTTAGCTATTAAATAGTATATCCACTTCTTAAAGATTGAAAAATAGAATAAATTCTTGATTATAGACTGAATACTTCTTCTTAGCATCATTCAATTTTTCACAATAAAAAGAAACATGTTTACCTTCTTAACTTGAAATATTGATCCTATTGCACTTCCAGTTGCATCACAATCAACTTGAAATACTTTAGAAAAATTAGGTAAAGTTAGTACTAGTAATTTAGTTACCTTCTACTTCATGGTCTCAAAAATTCTATCATCTCCATGTGTCCAATTGAAATATTTCTTGTCTGCTCTCATTGTCTCTATCATAGCATTACAGATAGAACTAAAATTCATTATGAACTTTCGGTAGAAAATTGTCAATCCATGAAAATATTTGACTTCACTAGCATTGATAGGTGTAGGCCATTCCAAAATTGGCTCAAATATTTTAGGATCCATATTAAAACCTTTAAATAAAATCACAAAACCCAAGTACACTATCTCTTTCTTCATGAAATAACATTTCTTCAAGTTAATCAATAATTTTTCCTATTTCAATCTCTACAATACTCGTCTCTAATGTAATAAATGATCTTCCTTATTCGTGCTAAATATCACAATTCCATCCAAATAAAAAATCACAAACATACCCAAGGATTTCTTCAAGACCTCATTCATCAACCTCATAAAAGTACTAGGTACATTTGTCAAACCAAAAGGCATAACCAACCACTCATACAGACCTTCTCTTGTCTTAAAAGAAGTGTTCCATTCATATCCTTCTCTAATTATGATATGATGATAACCACTCTTCAAATCACTCCTAGTAAAGTACTTTTCTCTACTAAAAAAATCCATGATATCATCCATCCTAGGAAATGGAAACCCATATCCCACTAATATCCTATTTATAGCTCTTGAATTGGTACAAACTCTCCATTATCCATTCTTCTTAGCTACTAACATAGGTATTACTACACACAGCCTCAAAATTTCTCTGATCAAGCCCTTTTGCAATGATTCTTGAACTTATCTATTCAATTATTTATTATATATAGGTGTTAATCTGTGATGTTCCTTATTAGGTAAGCTAGCTCTTGGTAGATCAGATCCATGCAATGAATGATGCTTCTAAAAGGAGGTCACCCATCAGGTACATTATTAGAAATGATATATTGAAACTTTGCAAATAATTCTTTAACCTTAATCAATGAATCATTTTCTATCTTCACAACTAGTCTACTAGGAACCAAGGCATAAGATTGTACTCCTATAGAGTTATTTTGTTGTCATTAGTTATGAACAAGTCATAATAATTTTTAAAATAATTTGATAAGGAAAGTCAAGTCGGTAAGAGAAACAAGCTATTTGGTAAAGGAAATAAAGGAAAAGGTAATTTCAGTTAAAGAATAAGAAGTTTAGACACTAATAAAGGTAGAACTGAGAACTAAGCTACAACATCTACTGAACCAAGATAAGATATAGTTAGATCAAGCAATAGAAAAATGTATTACCGAGCATCACAAGTTGACATAAGGAGAATTTATAGATACATTGAACCTAGACACCAAGAAGAAAATGATTTACAAATCTCAAGGAGTTTGTTTGACAAAACATTGGAGATTAAATATATTGATTATGCATGATTACAAGGTGATATTCACCAATGAGAATTAAATAAGATATTACTATTGGAGAAGTAACCAATTCTAGCACTTCTTAAGGAGAAGATTCAAGAAAATTTCCATTGCCTCTAGAATTGAATATAAATAGATCATAATGTGAAGATCATAGTATGAGAGAGAGAGAGAGAGAGAGAGAGAGAGAGAGAGAGCATGCACGAAGAATAGATTGTAAAAAGAAGGTGATGAGAAGAGGAGCTACCGAGTAACAAAGCAGTAAAGAGCTTAGTAAAATTGTGATTCGGAGTTGAAGTTATCGAGCACTAAAGTTTTAATGAGAGTGAAGCACATTATGAGGTAAACAGTTAATGAGCATATTGAGTTTGAGAAAAATAAGATTTATGCAAGTTTAACAAACAAGTTTATGTTACTGATTAAAGTGTAATGAGAATTGTAAATTCTTTTAACTGTGTAGATCCTAGAAGATCTTATTTTGTAAATCATTTAATAGGGTACAACTCTTAGAGTAGAATGTTAAAATCCTTTAGCAAGGTAGACTAAACTAGTCTTAAGACTCTTAACCGAGTTAATACTCTTAACAAGGTAAGATATTAGAAATATATATAATTGTATCTCTAACCGAGGAGACTTTTTACTGCAATAGTGAAGTTTTGTGGGTGTTATCCCCACCACAATTTTTATCCACTAACAAGGATTTATGAAATACCATAATGATGGTGTTATGTGTTAATGTTTTATATATTTTATGATATGCATAAAAATTTATGAAATCAGTAAATGGTTAAGTAAGTTAGTTAAAAGTTTTTGAAGTACTGATTCACCCCTCCCCTCTTAGTACTCACCTTTCCATACTCAATATAACAATTGGTATAAGAACTAAGTCTCTTTTTAAAAATTTTAACCACATGAGAGGAAAGATCTAAAGAGATGGAAAGTTATAGGTATGAAAATGTGATTGATAATATGAACATGGAACTAAGGATGGAAAATGAACAGATTGATGAGTTGAGGATAAAATTGAAGTACACACTCATCAAAAGAAAAGTGTGAGGCCTCGCCCCAAACCATCATAGCATTATTGATCCATTTGCATTTTGATACTTTATGATTTGATACTTTGATCCACTTTTAATCATTCTGACAGAGACTCATGATATTACATTTTATGATGATGATTACATTATATGGACTATATTTTGATGTAGATTAGAACCTAGAACATATGGTTGATTTTGGTTATACATGCTTAGATATGTGATTTGATGAGAAAGATTTAATCATAATTAGATTTGATTATTTCATGGATTATGCTCTAAGTTTGGAAATAGCATGGATAATATGTCCTGATGTTAAATTATGAAGGTTATATGTTTGAGCATTACTGAATGAAAATTGTAATTAGCAATTGAATTTTGCATATTGATTTAATGTTACTAATTATGAATTGTATACATATATAATTGCATGTGATTTTATTGCCTTGGACTACTGATGCTTGAGTTTAGTGTGCAGGAAAGAAAAGCATGGAATTATTCAGAGAATTAGGGCTAAACACATGTGAATTGAGTAAACCAAGGTTTAATCTAATGAAGAGATTTAAACCTCATTGTAATGTGATTTTTGTTTGCAAATGTGATTTGTATGTGTGTTAATAGTTTAAATTCATGTTGTTAATTGGACATGTCATTTGTGAATATGATGTGTATTTTATGGTGTCACTTGATAGTTGTATTGTCTATGTGGATGGTTGATGCAGGAGCATCCTGGGTGTAAGAGCAATCTTGCATCACCCAAAAATATTTCTATTTTGTATTCAATAAGGGCTATCTTGTGCAGAGCCGCTATTTATGGAAACTCGCTATTTTTAGTAAGTTGGTCTTACGATCTTGGAATGTTCTAATTTTACATGTGGAGGTTCATCTTAGTCATATCAGCCTACAAGAAAAGTTTCATGGCTAGATCAGGTCTAGTTTTGAAGATATTGAAGATTTTCGGTATTGGCAGCAGGGTACAGAAACTTTGAACTCAGTTTTGAAGGCTTTAGAGGCCATGGATGAGGTCAAAAAATTGGGTGACGGGCACTTTACATGGGTCAAGCCTGTAGAGCACTTTGTGGCATTTTTGAAATGGGGTTATAATAGTCAATCGGGTCAACTGGTGATGACTTATGGTCTCTAGAAGTTAGACCACCTGAAATGGCAGAAAATAATTTTCCTTCAAAATTTCTGTTCGGGTTTCAAAAGTTATTTTGAGCTGACTTTGATGTAATAAATTGTAAAATAAAATAATTCTAAGTTTGGTCGGCCCATAGGGCTAAATTTTTGGAACCTTCTCGGGCGGTGGAAATTGCCTATATAAAGAAGGCCCGTAGTGTTGTCTAGGGCAATTTTGGGTTGTAGATCTAGATATTGATTCGAGGCTTTGTCCTATAGAATATTGTAAGGGAATGCCCATGTGGCTTTGCATATTATAATTCTGAAATTTTGTAATTCCACACTTGTGGAGATAATAAGAAGCCAATTTTTTGTTCTTGCATATTGTTGTTGTGTTTCTCTATTTCTGTTATGTGTTTGTGGTATTAAGGGGAGTACCCTTCATCAAGTGGTATTAGAGCAGGAGTTCTTGAGTGTGTAAACAGATCACTGACTATGAGGTAGTTTGCACCAGGACCGTGGTTAGGGTTTCAACGCGCATCACAAAAATACCTCCATGAAGAGAACGTGGCGGAAGAGCTGGTGCTGTGACACCTAAGGTTAGAGAGCTGCAGAGACAAGTGCGAGCATTGCAAGAAGAGATTCATAGAGGAATAAATCTTAATGTCAGAGATGAAAGAGAGGATGAAGCTGAAGAAGAATATCAAGAAGGAGAAGCTGAAATTGTGAACCAGGAGGAAGAAAGACTTTTTTGGGTGATTTCCAAGATTGGGAAAAGACCTAAGATTGAGGTTCCTACATTTTCTAGAAATCTTAACCCAGAGGAATTGATCGACTGGATCAATGAATGTGAGGAATATTTTGAGTATGAAGATGTTGAGGATCCTGATAGGGTCAAATTTGCGAAGTCCAGACTGAAAGGTCATGCAAAGATCTGGTGGCAAGAAATTCAATTGGAGCAAAATAGAAGAGGGAAAGATAAAATCACAAGATGGGATCAGATGGTTGATAAATTGAATCAATAGTTCATTCCTATTGATTATGAGCTTGACCTACTAAAGAAAATGCAAAGTTTGAAGCAAGCAAGAAGATCTGTTCAGGAGTATACAGAGGAGCTCTATCGACTCCTCATTAGAATAGGCCATGCAAAAGCTGATAAGGAGAAAGTTGCTTGATACCTTAATGGGTTAAGGCCAAGCATTCAGGAGGAGTTGAATTTGGTTCAAATGAATAATATTGAGGAGGCATACCAGTTTGCCCTAAGAGTAGAGGAAAAGCTGAACAAGAAGTTTGAGAGCAAACAAAATGGAAGAGGTCATGGTGGAAGATCTGGTGGATGGTCATATGGTGGCCGAAATGAAGATCCAAAAAAGAAGGATGAGGCTAGTAGCAGCCAGAATCAGAGAGGAAACACTTCCAATCATTTCCAAGATCATAATAATAGAGGTCAGAGAGGAAGAGGAAGAGGAAGAGGAAAAGGTTCAGGAAGAGGAGGCTTTCGTGGAACATGTTTTCACTATGGAGAAGAAGGTCATAGGGCATTTGAATGTCCTCAATGCCAAGGAAGGACAGATAGGCGGAATGAAGGCCAGGCTAGAGTTGCACATGTAGATGAAGATGCTAGATCATCAAATTCTAAAGATGCTGAAAGAGGAGAAACGCTAATTAATAGAAGAGTCCTGCTGAGTGGTGAGAATGAACCTGAACAAAGGAGGAGCCTATTTCACACTAGATGCAAGTGTGAGGGTAAATGTTGTGATGTGATTATCGATAGTGGAAGCACTGACAATTTGGTGTCAGAAGAGATGGTGACAAAGTTGAAGCTCAAAAGACAAAAATGCCCACATCCATATCGGATTGCCTAGGTGCAGGATGACCACAAGGTCATGGTCAGTGAACAGTTCCTGGTAAAGTTCAAGATTGGCGGGTACCAAGATGAGGTACTATGTGATATCATCTCCATGGATGCATGTCATATGTTTTTGGGTAGACCGTGGTAGTTTGACAGATGTGTTGTACACAATGGTCATGCGAATACCTATTCCCTAACAAAGGATGGAGTGCCACATAAGCTAAAGCCATTGAAGGAGACCGAAGAAAAGGTATGTGGTAATGCAAGAATAACTTTTGTTGATGGAAGAAAATTCTTAGATGGTATGAGGCATGAGCATGTGTGTTTTTCTTTAATTCCAAAAGCTAGTAAAGAAGAAGTAGAGGATGTATCTGTAGAGGTTGCAGATTTGTTGAATGAGTTTAAGGATATTGTATTTGATAATGTACCTGATGGATTACCACCCATAAGGAAGATCAATCATCAAATGGATTTGATTCCAGGAGCCAGTTTGCCAAGCAAGGTAGCACACAGAATGACAGCAGCAAAAAGTGAAGAGTTGAACAGACAAGTACATGAGTTGTTACAGAAGGGATTGATTAGGTAGAGCCTGAGTCCATGTGTTGTACCAGCAGTATTATCACCAAAGAAGAATGGAGAATGGAGGATGTGTAAAGATTCTAGAGCAATAAACAAGATTACAATCAAGTATAGGTTTCTATTGCCACGAATGGATGATATTATGGACTGTTTAAGTGGAGCTGTGTATTTCTCAAAGATAGATCTGAAGAGTGGATATCACTAGATTCAGATTAGAGAAGGAGATGAATGGAAGACTACCTTCAAGACAAAGGAAGGACTGTATGAGTGGTTAGTCATGCCTTTTGGGCTAACCAATGCACCGAGCACTTTCATGCGGCTCATTAACGAGGTTCTGAAAGAATTTTTGGGAAAGTTTGTCATTGTTTACTTAGATGATATTTTGATCTTTAGCAAGACATTGGAGGAACATATGATGCATATTCATATGGTGTTTGAGAAGCTAAGAGATGATAAATTGTTGATTAATTTGAAGAAGTGCAATTTTGTGAAGAAAGAGTTAGTGTATTTGGGATTTGTAGTTTCAGCAGAAGGTCTAAAAATGGATCCAGAGAAGGTACAGGCTATCCTTGAATGACCTACTCCAAGGAGTGCTACTGAGGTAAGATCTTTTCATGGTTTGGCTAGCTTTTACAAAAATTTTATCAGAAATTTTAGCAGTATTTGTGGACCCTTGACTGAAACAATGAGAGGGGATAGAAAAGAGTTTAAGTGGACTAATGGGGCAGAAAAGAGTTTTCAATTATTGAAACAAAAAGTTACAGAACAACCTATTTTAGCACTTTCAAATTTTAATAAGGTGTTTCAAGTAGATTGTGATGCTAGTGGTACTGCAATAGGAGCTGTTATGAGCCAAGAAGGTAAACCTGTTGCTTATTTCAATGAGAAGTTAAATGATGCCAAGAGGAAGTATTTTGTTTATGATCAGAAATTTTATGCTATAGTTCAGGCATTAAAGAAGTGGAGACATTATCTGCTTCCTAAAGAGTTTGTCTTGTATACTAATCATCAAGCTTTGCAATATTTGAATAGTCAAGGAAAGTTGAATCAGAGGCATTTGAAATGGGTTAAGTTTTTGTAGAGTTATACATTTGTTTTGAAACACAAAAGTGGAAAGTCTAATAGGGTTGCAGATGCTCTTAGAAAAAGGCAACTATTGCTGATAGAGATGCAGATTGAGGTGGTTGGGTTCAAGGAACTCAAGAATTTGTATCCAAAAGATCTTGATTTTGGTGGAGCTTGGAAAGCTTGTACAGAGCCTGTTACTCTAGACAGGACGAAATGACTGGATTTTATCATCCAAGATGATATGCTATTCAGAGGGAGTCAGTTGTGCATTCCAAGAAGTTCTATGAGTGAGAATCTCATCAAAGAGAAGCATAGTGGAGGATTGGCTGGATATTTTTGTCATGATAAAACCCTTGCTTTGGTTGGTGAGAATTATTATTGGCCACAATTGTAGCAAGATGTGAAGAAGTTTGTACAGAGTTGCAGAGTATGTCAGATGGCAAAAGGAGTGAAGTAGAATACAGGGTTGTATCAGCCATTACTTATACCAGAGAAGCCTTGGGAGGATATCAGTATGGACTTTGTTCTTGGTTTACCGAGGACACAATGGGGACATGATTCAATTTTTGTAGTAGTTGACAAATTTTTGAAGATGGCACATTTCATTCCCTGCAAGAAGACTAATGATGTTGTTCTTGTAGCATAATTTTTTTTCAGAGAAGTGGTGAGACTACATAGTTTGCCAAAGACCATAGTTTCAGATAGAGACACTAAGTTTGTTGGATATTTCTGGCGTACATTATGGAAGTAGTTGAAGATAGATTTGAAGTTTAGTTCATCACATCATCCATAGACTGATGGGTACACAGAGGTGGTGAATAAAAGTTTGGGAAATTTGCTGAGATGTTTGGTTGGAGATAAGCCAACAGGATGGGATTTGATTTTACCACAGGCAGAATTTGCATACAATAATTATGTCAATAGGAGCACTGGTAAATCACCATTCCAGATTGTATATGGAAGTAGTCCAAGAAATACGTCTGAATTGAGAAAGATAGATAAAGGAAAAATAAGTAGTGTTGAAGCTGAGGATTTTGCAGAACACTTGAAGAACATCTATGAGGAGATGAGGAAGCATATTACCAAGATGAATGCATAGTATAAGGCTAAGGCAGATGAGAAAAGGAGGCATAAGGAATTTCAAGTTGGAGATGAAGTCATGGTTCATTTGCGGAAGGAGCGATTTCCGGTTGGTACATATAACAAGTTGAAAATGAAGAAGTTTGGGCCATGTAAGATACTGAAGAAGCATGATTCAAGAAATGCATATGAGGTAGAATTGCCTACTGAGATGAATATTTCACCAGTGTTTAACATTTCAGATTTGACAGAGTATCATGAAGGAGGTGTTGAAGATGAGGTTACAGCAGCATAGTGGAGTATTCTAGCAACTAGTTCAGATATCAAGGAGATTGAAGACATGCTGGACAGTCATGTTGTCAGAAGCACAAGGAACATGACATATGAAGAGTATTTGGTCAAATGGAAAGGATGACCTGTTGAAAATTCATCATGGCTAACAAAGGAGGAGGTTAACCATCTTGGTTTTCCTTTGCACACCTGAGTCGTGACAGGGTCACTTCTCAAATTACCCCAGGTGTCTGATGTAGGAGCATCCTGGGTGTAAGAGCAATCTTGCATCACCCAAAAATATTTATGTTTTTCAATTCAATAAGGGCTATCTTGTGTAGAGTCGCTATTTATGGAAACTTGCTATTTTTATTAAGTTTGTCTTACGATGTTGGAATGTTCTAATTTTACATGTGGAGGTTCATCTCAGTCATAGCAGCCTGCCAGCAAAGTTTCATGGCTAGATTAGGTCTAGTTTTGAAGATATTGAAGATTTTCGGTATTGGCAGTAGGGTACAGAAACTTTGAACTTAGTTTTGAAGGCTTTAGAGGCCCTGGATGAGGTCAAAAAACTAGGTGACGGGCGCTTTGCACAAGTCAAGCCTGTAGAGTGCTTTGTGGCATTTCTAAAATGGACTTATAATAGTCAATCGGGTCAACTGGTGATGACCTATGGTCTCTGGAAGTCGGGCCACCTGAAATGGTAGAAAATAATTTTCCTTCAAAATTTCTATTCGGGTTTCAAAATTTATTTTGAGCCGACTTTGATGTAATAAATTAAAAAATAAAATAATTCTAAGTTTGGTCGGCCCTTAGGGCTGAATTTCTGGAACCTTCTTGGGTGGTGGAAATTGCCTATATAAAGAAGGCCCATAGTGTTGTCTAGGGTAGTTCTGGGTAGTAGATCTGGGTATTGATTCAAGGCTTTGTCCTACAGAATATTGTAAGGGAATGCCCATGTGGCTTTTCATATTGTAATTCTGAAAGTTTGTAATTCCACACTTGTGGAGATAATAAGAAGCCAATTTTTTGTTCTTGCATATTGTTGTTGTGTTTCTCTGTTTCTGTTATGTGTTTGTGGTATTAAGGGGAGTACCCTTCATCAATGGTGACATGTCAATTAGGGTTTGGGCATGAATCACCTAACCTTATAAAGTATTATATCAATCCCACCTACATGTAGATGTCTTGTAGGGATCACATCAAGTTGGAGCTGGGATTTGAACTTTAGAGGTACTTTAGAGGGGTTAAAAGTGACCATAGGGTGCATTTTTGGCAAAAATTAGCTAACCTTATGGGGGTACCTTGAGTTGGGGGCTATTTTTTACCTATGGAAAAGTATAGATCACCATTATGGCCCTCCAAAAAGGCTACTCTTCAAAAGTGGCGAAAATGGAGATGGCCACATGCATTGACTTGTCCCACACACCTTGCTAAACTCACCATTAAGAGGGGGTACAAGAGGTAAGACCGAAGGACTAGAGGGAATGTCTCATTAATTGCTAGGTCTTGAGTACATTTTTTTGGAGGTCTTTTTAGAGGGTTTGGAGAGACAAAGTGGGTGTTCACCCACTCTCTAATTTTAGACTTAGGGTTGGAGAAAGGAAAGGACAAGGGATAAGAGCTCTACTCAACCTCATTCTTCCATTTTTGCGTTGGACCAAGGTTGGTGGTCTTACCATGAGGAAACTTCTTTCTTTATAAATTCATGCTAAAGATAATATTGTGTAGAATGTATGTGTGGTAATGCAGGTTTTCCTTACTATGTAAATGTTTTGTTGTTGATTGTTGTTGGGTATGAGTGACTATGGATTGAATCTTCTTTTTGTTTTTCTTTGTGTTCATATGCTTGTTCATGGGAGTTTAAGTCATCACTCATCCTTTGGGAAGGGAATTAGTAGCCTTGCATGAAGGGGTTAGTTGGGCTCTCCATTGTAGTGAGAGTCTCTTCTCTTGGAGAAGATGGATAATTTCATGGGGTATGGGCTCCATGAAGCTATGTTGAAAATCCTTGTATTTGGAAATAGAAATGACAAGAAAATGTATATGGAAGGGATGATAATGTAGCCTTGGAGAGGCATGGAAACACTTTGTTGGAAATGTAAATTTGTATGGCATTATCCTCCTTGGAAAATCCCACCTTCACCCTATTTAAATGGGTTGTATGAATCCATTTGTGAAGCCACGGTTTGAGAGTTTAATGTAGTTTTTATTATGTGTGTGTTGTGAGCATTTGTTGTTGTATGTGACCGTTTATCCCTTGGTTCTCCAAGCTTGGGGGTGGTCTCCTTGAGACCTTGGATGGGAGGTGATCTCTCCATGGTTACTCCCTTTATTTGTAGGTTTGAAGGCCATGTCCTTGCAAAGGAAAAAGCTTTGGGAGAGTTTCATTTTGGTGTCTTTGTGGAAGGAAAATTTGTTGTTGCATTGTTGTAATCATGAAGTGGGAAGGAACTCATTTGGATTAATATATAAGATGTATTATTGTGGTATATATCAAGTATATGTGAAATTGATCTTTGTTCAATGTAGAATGGATTCATTGTTGAAATGAAAAAAAAACAATGTATTTTAGTTCTTAAAATGTAAAGTTTCATGTTGGAATTTCATATTGTAAAAATAATGGTGTGCAATCTTGTTTGTCAATGTATTGTATGCTATCTTAAAACTCATTAGAACACTCTCTCTCCCACATTGTAAATTCTCTTGAAGTTTTAAGTGATATAATTTTGGTTGAATACTATGGGAAAAAAGGAATTGATAACTTAGTTGTGTCAATAGTTGTAAAATTCATCTTAAGATCATTTGGTCATATCCTTAGAGGATATTGAAGTAAGAAAGAAAACAAAAATATTTAAATTCTATTATCTATAGCACCAAAAATCAATTGTAGTAAACAAAATCAAAGCAGAAGAAAACAAAAAAAATAAAATTGAGAGACAATTTAAAAAGAGTTCAAAAAGAGACCTAAAGATCTCTGGAATTTATATGGGAGAAAAATTAAATCTCCCATGCACTTTCCAAAACACACAGTCAATTAAAAATTCATTTCCCACTCCCACTTGTAGATTAAAAAGAAATTAATAAAAAATGGGGACATAGTGACCATGTTTGGAAAACCCTCAAGGCAAGTCAACCTTGGGTGGGACCCACCTGGGTCACCACCCAAGAAGACTAGCCTACCTAAACAAATAAATAAGTTTATTAATCTCATTGAGAATCTCAAAAAAATAAAATTATTATGTATAAATCAATTTTATAAACTGCGGATTTAAAACCCACGGAGGGCTTTAAAAAAAGAATAATAAAATATATATTTTTAAAAAAGTTGTCTTTAAAAAAAATTATATATTAAACGTTGGGGGGGATGCGGGTCCCACACCCCTTGGGTGCACTGTACATGACAACGCGGGACCCCTACGGTTGGCAAGGTACCGCGCCGCCATGGCCGCACGGGCCCACCTAGTCCCATCGAGACATAAAAAGAATGTGGGGAATTTATTTAAAGTTTTTCTTTATTTTTTTTAAAATTTCATTATTATGTTATTTATTATTATTTTTATTTTATCTTAATTTTATTTATTTTTGGTTTTAATTGATATTTTATTAAATTATTTAATTAAATAGTTGTAGTGTATTTTATGATTATAGATTTTTTTTTATTATTTACCTAATATTGATTTAACTAAAGACATTCATAAAATTAGTTATTTTAGAATACTTTATTGTAAACTAAATAATATAAAATATTAGTTGCTAGTTAAAGTGGATTAATATAGATGAATTAATCAATAACCTTGTTAAGGTTAATAAGACTCAATGATCTAATTAAATAATAGTTAAATCTTTTAAAGCCTTGTCATAGGGTAATATAATGGTAATATTGCATAATTAAATTTTAATGGATGAACCTTGTGTAATGAGGAACAATTAATCGATATTTAACATATGTGGACAATAATGGGTAGAAGTTTAAGCTATTTGAAATACCCTAATCATACTCATGTTCAATTTGATTTGTATGTGTACTCTCTTTATTTTCCATTGATTCTTTGTTTATCTTCCAACATGAGACTAGACTTGATGCACGAATAGATTCATAACTCATGATGCATTAAATCACCTAACCTACAACAAACTTAACCATACAACTAGAAGTATATAACTACAATTTTCATCAACGTTTTATTTTCTCCTCAGGATTGGAAACCCTCAATTCACCTTTCGAGTTGGGAACAACCTAATGATTTTCACTGCAACTAGTGTCCTTTTAGTGAACTTGGTGTCCTATGTTGGCCCCTTTTTTGCATGATGGTGGATTTGGTAAACCAGTGCAATTCTTTAGTAGACGTTATTTGATTTTAACTTGTTGTTTTAGTAACCCTAGGTTATGGTTGGCCTAACTGTAGTCGACCTGTCCTTTGAACTGATGAACATTATCATCATACAACTAGTTTTTTTAAAAAAAATTGTTGTTTTTCTGTGTGGTTATTTTTGGGCATGACATTTGATATCAGAGCACAGTTTTCAACACTAGGACCTTAGACCTTTCACATTTCACTTATAACTTTTCCTATTGTGTAGAATGCCTGTCATCACATGCAATGGTTGTAGGCATGAACGAGGGCATAGGCATACCCCTTCAGGACACATAGATAGGGAGCAAGAGGCAAAGGTTCCTAGGGAATCTCAAATTCCCCCACCGGAGCCACCTCTTAATCCCAACCATGACATCTTAGCTATATTACAAAACCTTGTGGGCATCATCCAATAGAGATTACCACCCATGGTGTGGCAGGTAGAGCAGTAGCCCTGAGAGGCCATATGACAACTACCAGTGAGAGGAGTCCTCCACCTAGATAGTTTGAGGGCCATGTAAATTTTGAGGTTGAGTCTATATAGCAGATAGAACGCCCATGTGAATTAGGTGCTTGTGTAGTTGAGAGAGAGACCCGTGACATCAGGGATTAGATTAGAGAGTCATTATGACTCTAGCCACCTCTATTTTTAGGAGCTACAGATGGTGTTGATCGGAGTAGAGGCATGGATTTTGAGCTTAGAGTGGTGCTTTGGATTGTATTCCTATTGGAGAAATCTAAAGGTGAGACTCTCCATTCATCTCCTTCATGAGGGAGCCTCTACTTGGTGGCAGAAAGAGGAGGCCATGGGTGGCATTGATATTGACACACTCACTTGGGAGTCTTTTGTGGCCCCTTTCCCAAAGAGATACCTCTTTGAGCATTTCAGACAGAGACAGATAGAGGAGTTCCATGATCTCTAGTAGAGAGGTCTCACAATGACCCAGTATGAGAGTCATTTTCTTGAGCTCCTTCCATACGTGTAATATATGAAGGATGAGAAACTATGTATCCATCATTTCATTAAGGGAGTTAATATGTTTCTTTAGGGTAAAGTATGTCTAGCCTTTCATATCACATTCAGAGAGATAGTTGAGATGACACTTATAGCTGAGGATATCCGTAATAGACAGGAGTCCCATGATTGGTCTCAGAAGTGAAACCCCTCTTCCCAACAGTTAAGATAGCATAGACCCCCTTGGAAAGGGAAACAAAATCATTCAGCAGGATCCTTTAAGGGTCAACAGTCTCAACAACATTGATCTTAATAGGATTCTAGATAGAGGCATTCACAGGCTTATTAGGGCTCTAAGCCCAAATAGTGGTAGTCTCAGGGCCCTAAATAGGATTAGAGGACACAGACCCCTCAGGAACAGCCAACTAGGACTCAACAGTCCTCTAGGGGTGGATACAGTGGATCTAGTAGGACTTGAGGTCAGCAGCAGTCTTGGCCTCATGGAGTTCAGATTCAGACATGTGGTCCTTGTTACACTTCTGGTGGTATGGGACACCTAGCTAGAGAGTGTCCATAGGCACAAGCTGTAGGAAGTCAAAGAGGAGCTAAATCAAAGATGATAGTACATGATTTGGGTAGATCTCACAGGGCATTTGTAGTGCTTGATAACCACCAAGATGAGCATCAGGACATGGTCATAGCCACAGGTATGATTCGGGGTATCAGTATTTATAGCTTCTTTGATTCAGGAGCCACATAATCCTTTATATCTCCATATGTAGTGGAGCATTGCGGGTTGGTGGTAGTCAACTAGGATATTAGTTGGGAGGTCAAGTTAGCCTCAGGAGCTAGGGTGTTTGTTAGTTCCTTAGTTCACAATTTCTAGATTCAAATTAGAGACTCAATCATGATGATTGATCTCTCTATTACCCCTCTAGGTTCTTATGATGTAGTCCTTGGCATGGATTGGCTATATGCCCATAGTGCCAAGATGGATTGTTGCCAGAAGAGGGTGGAATGCATTGATGATCATGGTACTCCTATGGTGATATTTGTGGTACCTAGACCCATAGCTCTTTGCATGATCTCTATTATGAAGCTTAGGTGGTGCATGTGGAAGGGATGTTAGTTATTCACCATCACCATTAGTGATAGAGATGAGGATTCAGAGGGGGAGCTCTCACTCGAGGATTATCCTATCCTTCAAAAGTTTGCAAATGTATTTCCTTCTGAGCTACTTGATATGCCACCACCTAGGGCAACTCACTTTCATATAGACCTTGTGCTAGGATCCAAGCCCATATCTAGAGAACCTTACAGGATGACCACACATGAGCTCAGTGAGCTCAAGATTTAGTTAGAAGAGTTCTTGGAGAAAGGGAACATTCAACCTAGTGTATCACCTTGGGGTGCACCAATGATTTTTGTGGAGAAGATGTCATGCCCCGCAAGGGAACCAGGGAAGAGAACAAAGATTCTCTTAACAAAAGAAAACCTAAGTAAAAATTTATGAAAAATTTTGAACTTTAAAAAGAATTATGTAATCAAAACTTAAACTTAGATTCCTTCCAAGGTTCCCTTTTCATTTAAATGCATGATTCATTCAAATCCATTAAGTAAACTAACAACAAGATTTAATTCTCAAAGCAAACTGCATCATATCTTAAGAAATACAAAATATTTTCATTTCAACTTTCCATTTAGAAATCATCTATATTCCTAAGTATCCTTTATGAACAATGTAACTTATAAAATTTATCCAACTCATTTGATACATTAAAATATACTACATTTGGTTTTTCAATAGCTTCACTTAAACAACAATAATGAAAGCATGTTACATAACTTGGAATGTTACAAAATCCTTTTTCTTTCCAACATACATCTTAAACATAAAGTTCACATTTCCCTTTTCCCTTCTTCCTAAGTCTACCCATTCCAATTACATCATTTTGAAATACATTATTGATTAAATTGCATTCAACTCCTCATAAGAGGTAACAAGATTATGCATCATGAAATATAATCACAAGGCCTTCATTCTTCAAATCTGGTACATAAGCAAGCATGAATCTTCAAGCATGTATCTGCAAAAGATACCTCGATAAAAATGTTTACCACCCAACCACGTGGGTACCTATAAGGCCCACTCCCCCGTGCTAGGAGATAAACACCAAGGTCCACAAAGAAGGAATAGCTAGGCCAAACCTAGGGTTGGGTAATCTTTCCCAAAATAGCAAATGAAAAGAGAGTCAAAGTATAGATCTTTCCCAAAAGGTTCTAAGGCTTGGGTAGAAACTCTAAGCAACAACCTAAGTGAGTGTCATCGCATAGACCTCACCCCTTGGGTTGTCCTGGTACTAGCCACTCTGGGCCCCGGCCCCCAAGTAGGCACATGCGGGATCGAATGCCTTTCGTACAGACAAGTGCCATTCGATCATACCTACGCATAGGTACCTTCTCCCACTCCCATCCATAGCCTTTACTAGCACTAATGGCATGGGTGAGGTACATTTAATCTTTTTAATGTTTTAACCCATTCCCATCAGTTTAATTAAATTTTCACTTGTTAAATAACTCTTCAGTCGGTTATCCTGGTTCTAGCCACTTTAGGGCCCCGGCCCCGCACTGAGAACCACTCACTAGGTGTCGTTAGGTTTTCTACCCTCAACCCATACATCACAATTACATCATACACATAGTAAAAGAATATTGCAAACACATTTGAGAACTACTACCAAGAATTGAAAATAATAGGATAGTTATGTATGTTTAGAGAAATTAGGTATGTTAAGAATGTTTAGAATGTCTTGACTCTAAACCCTAAACTACTCCTTACAAACATTCTATCTCAATAAAGACATCTAAATGTATTGAAAGTAATCTCCACTAAACAAGGAATGAACAATCTTCAGGTTTAAACAAAATTTCTTTCTAAACCTAAAACCTGGCTAATCCTGAAAATTGACTAAGTCTGATTTAATTAAAAATCTGAAATTTAAAAGTTACAACTTAACTCCTAGGAACCTGAAACCTATTCCAATGGATTCAAAGGGTACCTAATCCCTTTATACAAGTATAACTTAAAGTATAAGAAATTAAAGTATAATTCTGAATCCTATTTTCCTCGGTTAGCACACTACCGACCTAGCTCGGTTAACACACTACCGACCTAGCTCGGTTGACACATTACCGACCTCACTCGGTTCACACATTACCAACCTAACTCGGTTCACACATTACCAACCTAACTTAGTTAACACATTACCGACCTAACTCGGTTCACACATTACCGACCTAACTCGGTTCACACATTACCGACCTAACTCGGTTCACACATTGCCGACCTAACTCGGTTAACACATTACCGACCTTACTCGGTTAACACATTACCGACCTAACTCGGTTAACACTAAGCTGACCTAACTTGGTTAACACATTACTGACCTTACTCGGTTAACACACTGAGCCGACTGGAACTGCAGAGAATGACTGTCAACTTTGTCTTGCGGGTAAAACTGGGTGTTATGGGGACTAAGGTTGCCTAATATGAGCACAACCCATTTGAGATATCCCAGTTTCCCTTCAGAAATGGCCCATCAATCCTCCCTACCTATCTAACAAATATATACTAGATCTGGGAAAAGAAAGGGTGGCACATATATGGACATGAAACAGTAAGGTTGCAACAAAAGTTCTAAACTCTGGAAGCGTTCATAATACATCCAGTGACAGTAAAATACACTACCCTACCAGATCAAAACCACTTCTACCCTACTAGGGAGGTTTCACCACAGTGAACATACAGACATTCGTAAAATAACTTTCCACAAACACATTTCAAATACATAGAAAATAAAACATATATATATATATATATATATATATATATATATATATATATATATATATATATATATTTTGCAACCATAGCACAATATACAGAAACTTTTCCAGAAATCTAGATTTTACTTTCATTCTACAAGATAAATCTACTTCTCAGGATGGATTCCAACCTGGAGTCCTGCAAAGACCAATTGGAGAAGAAGGAAGATCAAACCCTCTCCAATGCTTCCAACACTCCTTTGAATCCCTTTGCTCGCAATCTTCCAGCCTCTACCCATAACAATCCAAATGCCAAACTCACAGGATAAATTTTCTACAATAATAATACTAATCCTCTTCTCCCAACTCCTTTTACACAAGAAATCTTTCCTGTAAATAGGATGGAGGAGGAGGTTGCACAGGTAATCCAACCGGTGCAACCATCTCAACTATCCATCCGTTAATGAGATGGTTTTGAAAACTCATTCCCGTAAAGGAATAAATAAACTATAATCTAAGTCCTTAAATTTAAGGATATTAAAATAAATATTATAATCTTAAAACAATTTATTAAATTATTTAACTATGGTAATAGGATAATCCTATTTACCATACCGCTAATTGATCTAATTATTTATTAATATAATAAATGATTACATGGTAATAATTATATATAAATATATGTATGCATATGCATATGTGTGCACCCATATGCCTATGTGTACATATATTATTATTATTATAAATATTATTACAAGCACAATATTATTATTATAAAACATATTATTATTTTTATTGCTATAGACTCTTTGTCATTATTAGTATTATAAAATAATACCATAAATAAGGTACATTATTATTAATGTTAAACATTAGAATAACATTATTATAAACTATATGGTTTATTCATACCTTAATCCCCATTCTAAAATATATATGCATATATTAAGTAGCCACTAACATAGGTTAGAATTTTACCACTATTATTATTTAAAACCTCTTATTATTAATATTTCCTTAGACATTAAAATACCATAAAATTAATCCTTATCATGGGTATTAAAACCACATGATTTAATTGCACTCAAAATCGCTCCTAATGAGATACGCTACTAAATCATACCCTCAAAAGAACAATAATCTACATCCATGATCTACTAACAGAATTGAACATATCATGAAGGCAAGAACTAGCTACAAGATCCACAATTCCATCAATTACAAAACCACATAAGACATTCACACAAGGGACTGACTCGACACTTCCCACCTAAGGATAAAAGGATCAAAGGTGAAGTTTCTTCCTGTGGACCTGGTGATACCTCCGTAACAACAACAACGATCGAGGATTTTGAGGGATCGCTCAGACCTGTGAAGCCAGGTGGAGACGACACCCGGTACCTGCAATCCTGCATCACCAAGAAGAGATACATATATATACATATGGAGATACAAATCAGATATATGCAAGCAGATGACCAGGATCGATACATCATGTGGACCTCAACTAAGTGAGTAACTACGACTTCATCCTAGAGTCATGAAAAACACATCAGACACCTCCATGAAACATAAAACATCATGATAGTGGTTAGATTCAAATAATTGGGTTAGATCTATATAAAAATAGATAATTTTCTAATCTCATAAACATGTAATTACTAACCATAAATGAGCATATTCATCATGTCATCATCCACAAAACATAAATGTAAATGTATAGTCTTGACCATAATAATAATAAAATGTCCAAATCAGAAAAGTCTAAGTATCACCATAGGAGAGGTATTACAGAAGAAGGATGGATCACTTAGGTTGTGCATTGATTATAGACAATTGAATAAAGTAACAATTAAGAACCCATACCCTCCCCCTAGGATCGATGATTTATTTGATTAGTTGTAGTGTGCCTGATTATTCTCAAAGATAGATCTAAAATTGGGGTACCATCAGTTGTATATTGTGGAGAGTGACATCCACAAGATTGCTTTTCACATGAGGTATGGTCACTATGAGTTCACCATCATGCCTTTTGGCCTCATGAATGCTCCAGCTGTGTTCATGAGCCCCATGAATAGAGCATTTTGTACATTATTGGATAAGTTTGTGGTAGTGTTCATTGATGACAATTTGATATATTCTCATGATGAGGAGGAGTATGAGGAGCATCTGAGACATGTTTTGCATTGTTTGACAGAGAATTAGTTATATGGTAGCTTGTCAAAGTGTGCTTTCTTTAGACCTGTAGTGCATTATCTTGGTCATGTTATATTTGGCGATGGGATCTTTGTGGACCCATCAAAGATTAGAGCCATTATGGATTGGCCAACACCCACTAATGTCACAGAGGTCAGGTGTTTTATGGGCCTAGTAAGTTATTACAGATGCTTTGTGGTAGGATTTTCTAGAGTATCCCATCCCATCACTTCTCTTCAGAGAAAAGGAAAGAAGTATGAGTGGAAAGAGAAGTGTGAGAGACCTTTCCAGGAGCTCAAGCGAGCCCTCACTAGTGCACTAATTTTAGCAGTGTTAAATCCTTCGGTAGACTTTGTTGTATGCACCAATGCTTGATTGGATGCTTTAGGAGAAGTCCTCATGTAGGATGGTCATCCTATAGCTTTTGATTCTAGGAAGATAAAGACTCATGAGCTTAATTACCCTACTCATGACCTAGAGCTCACAGCAGTGGTTCATGCTTTAGTGAGATGGTGACACTTTCTTCTAGGTCACTGATTTGAGCTTCATTTAGATCACCACAGCCTATAATATATCTTTATGTAGCCTAATCTTAATGCTAGGAAGATGAGAGGGATGGAGTTCTTATGTGATTATGATTTTGATGTTCATTACATCAAAGGGAAGGTGAATTTTGTAGCAAATACCTTGAGTAGGAGATGACATGAGCTCTCATCTATGACTACCAGTACAGATATGAGAGAGCACATTTTGCATCAGTTGCCAGAGGATGGGTTGTATGTGGAGATTTGTTAGTTTATCCATTGTCAGAGATCTCTTGAGGGGAGATTTGCAGAATATTCACTGGAGTCTGATGGTGTACTATGCCATAGGGGATGCATCTATGTACCTTTAACAGGTGAATTTTGAGAGTTCATTGTGCTTGAGGCTCATAGAGCACCTTATGTAGCTCATCAAAGAGTTAAGAAGTTGCATGCCGATTTGAGACAGTTGTATCATTAGCCAGGCATGAGATTGCATATTTCCAACACAGTTGCTAGATGCCTAGAGTGTCAGAGGGTGAAGGTAGAGCACAATCATCCAAGTGGGCTTGTATAGCCACATGAGATATCAGAGTGGAAGTGGGATACTATCTCCATGGATTTTATTATTGGTCTCCCTATGTCCTCTCATCGTCATGATGCCATCATGGTGATAGTTGACATATTGACCAAATTCACCCACTTCTCACCTATTCATACCACATTCATAGTACCAGCAGTGGCACAGGTGTTCTTGCGGGACATTTTCAAACTTCATGGCATTCCTCATAAGATCATCTTAGATAGATATTCACTTTTAACATCCTCCTTTTGGAGAGAACTTCAAGGAGCTTTGGGTACTAGGCTAAATTTCAGTACAACATACCACCCTTAGACAGATGGACAAACATAGAGGGTTAATTAGTTTTTAGAGGACATGTTGCGCATGTATGTGATGGACCATCAGGTCAAGTGGAAGGAGTACCTTCATCTAGTCAAGTTTTCCTATATTAATGGGCATCATTCCTTTATAGGTATGCCACCATATCAGGCCTTGTATGGTAGACCATGCAGGACACCACTAAGTTGGGAAAGGATTGAGGATAGAGTATCTGTTGGACCTCAGTTGGTCAAAGATATGGAGTAGTAGGTGGTTTTGATTATACAACATCATAGAGAGGCTTAGGATAGACAGAAGAAATATGTAGATGCGAAGAAAGTTGATTGAGAATAGATAGTCAGAATAGAGTTTTCCTGACAGTGCACCCGTATAAGAGTCCAATCCATTTTGGAAAGGGCTCTAACTTAGCACTTCACATTTTTGGACCTTTTGAGATCTTGGAGAGGATAGGACTAGTTGCTTATCATCTAGCATTGCCACCCATCCTGTCACACATCCATGATGCATTTCATGTATCTATGTTATGAAAATATATTTATGATGAGTCTCACATTATAGATTTTGATGCCTTGCAGGTGGAGTCAGATGGGTAGCTAGCCTTGGAGCCCATTCACATTTTAGCCCGATAGACCCTAGCACTTTGAGGTAGAGAGATGGACTAGGTAAGAGGCCAGTGGGATTGTTATGATGAGGTCATAACTTCATGGGAGGATGTAGCATAGATGAGATCTCAGTACCCATATCTTTTTGATGAACTCCAAGAGGAAGTTCATTCCTAGAGGAGGGGGATGTGAGGCCTCACCCTGACCCATCATAGAGGTGAATTTTTTTGAGGCTGACATATTTTTAGCTATTTTTGGGCTGACATGTTGTAACTCCTTCTAAAGCTAAAGTAGAAAAATATTGTATAATATGGCTTAGGGTTAGGTATTTCATTATGTATGGTTTCAGTACTTGAGGCAGAATTGAGCTGTAAGGGATTACAAATTGTAATCAGGTTGTAATCACTGGATAATAAAATATTAGATTCATTGTTGGTGGACGTAGCCTAGGGATTGGGTGAACCACGTTAAATATTTGTGTCTTGTGTTCTCTTCTATGTGGTTTATTTTTTTATGATATTGGTTATATTTTCATTTAATTGTTATTTATGTCTTATTAATCCTAACACTACATTGGGTGCACCTATTTTCACGTAATTGGTCAAAGGTATATGTAGGAGCTGAGAACTAAAATTCTATCTTGAATCAGTTCCTAACATCTGTGCAGAGATACATATTATCATATTAAGATGTATTTGGATATATTATTGAAGTGGACATTTCATATTTTGATCGGTAAAGGTATAAGTAATTTTTTTGATTTGGTGAAATAAAGTCATGTATTTAGTATTCAGTGAAAAGGGAGTTAGTAGAGATAATTTAATGCTAAAATTATAGCCATTGGAAACCCTAACTGAAGAAAAACTATAAATAAATCCCTTGCTATTTCATTTTTATCTTACATTTTCAAGAGCATCTAAAGCATTGTGTAGATACTAGACAACCAAGATCATCTGAGTGATCATTTGAGAAAATATAAGCATTGTCAAGCGTATTCAAGGTATTTCTATATTTTCTTGAGCTATGTAAATGCAATCAAATTGTTATTCAATCAAAACCATACCATTTGAAATATTATTTGTGAGAATCAAATGGCATGAAAACTACAAAACTTGTTGTTGTGGAGAAGATTGACCCCCTCAATCCTAAATATAATCTACCACCAGTTGTAGTAGCTAAAGTCGTTAAAACTAGATACCTATCTTTGATTCTACTAAGAGTCGCTCTTATTGAAGATTTTTGTGCCTTCATACATTGCAAGATTGAAGATATTTTTCAAGCAGAGATCAACACATTATATCGGAACCTTTATGTTAATGGAAAGTTGAAAGAGGATCACACACATTTGAAGACCAAGGGTTTGGTTCATGCTATGCATGTACCAATAGTTTTCAAGCATGAATAGATGAGCATTGTTATAAGATGAATACATGATCAGTGAATGTGGCTCAATGCACTTGTGAAGATCCAAAAATATGTATTACACATTCTCATAGGATATCCTATTGGTGATAGACCGAGAGCCTACAAGAAAATAGATAAGAATAAACTCTGTGAGCTTATTCAAGCTAAAGGCAATGGTAGATGTCTAAAATTGTCTAATATTGATGACCTTGAGCTGAGATTATTATGAAACACAATATCTTATAGAATATTCTATACATCTCAGGTAGATAGTGTGTCTTGTGGAGTTATTGTCATAGCTTGCAAGATTGTGAAGAATGATATGAAGATAGATCTATGCGAGTTCTTCTTGAAACAACTTGATGATAACACGAATACAATCAGGATGGTGAAGACAAACACACTGAAGTTCACATCACCACTAGTATGTGTATTTTTTTATTTTCCTAAATTCTTTCCAACAATCGATGAAGTTGTGTGGAAAGAAGAAAAATCGGTAATCTATCAAATTAATGAGTTTAGTCAAAGTTTAGGAGACAATTTTCACATGGTGATGAATGATTAATTTACAAATTTTTAAACTAATATGCATAAGAGGTAAAAGATTCCACCCTATCTTGTGGAAGAACACAAGGATGATATATGTTTTAAAGTTGATATTGATACTTATATAGTGAGAGTTGTGGAGCCTAGAACCATGTGGCTACCATCTGGGCTATGAAATGGATATTGATGCCTTTTCTATACAAATTAAAGGATTATTAGAGAATCCTATTAATAGAAGAGCCACTTGGTATGCAACTTATGAGGAAGTGGAGACCAAATTCAAACTAGGTATATTGATACCTAAGGCCGTAAGGAAGAACAACAAAATGATTTGTACTTTATCATGGAATTTGGGAATTTCTATTGAAGAGGATGAAGCTAGACCATTAGAGATTAAAGGAAAGAAGGCTAAAATGAAAAAAGAGACCCCAAGTCCAATGGGTGTAAGACCATCAACAAGGTCTTCCTCCACACCTAGTGAGAAGAAGAAAGAAGAGATAGAACCACATAAGCTAAAGACCTACATAAGAGAGAAGACGACTACTGGAAGGCCTAGGAGAAAATTGAGATTGCAAGAAGATAGTGAAACCAAGTCAAAAGATGTTTCACAATTTAAGATTGTACAAAACTAGGTACCAAAACTTAAAAACCTTGATGAGTCACTTAAGGTACTTAAAAAATATGGGGTATATTTAGGTTTAAAATAACTCAAGTATGAGAAAAGGAGTGATGAGGAAAGAAAATTGAAGATGATATTTTCTTTGCTTTGCATAAGTTTAGAACTTCACCTTTGGAGGTAGAATGATATTTAGTAGATGAGATATATCAACAGATTGATGTTGGATGGAAATATGCCTTAACATCTAAGAAGAAAATGAGGGAGAGATCCCTAGCTATCACAGTACCTAACCTATCAAAAAGAGGTATCACAGATACACTCCAAGAATATTCAAATAGATTTTGAGTGGAAAGCAGAGCACTAAGTATTATGGTCAGTAAGTTAGAGGAAGTTCAAAATTAGACTGATGAACTATGGAGAAAGATATTCTTTCTATACCATGAGACAGAGATCAATGTAACTCAACGCAAGTCAGAACCCATTGATTTGACAACTGACAAAGATGAGGCCAATATAGATGATATTACTGATAAAGACCATATCGAGGGTATAGAAGATGATGAAGATATAATGGAAACTGAGGTCAAGGAGATTGAAGAAACAAACATAGATGATTTAGGAAAAGAAAAACTAATGGAAGGAGAGCCTGTTATTGAGAAAATAAAAAATTTTCCTGAGATAAAGGATGTTATCTTAGCAAGTACTCATGAAATTTTAACAGATGTTTAAGCCCCCACTAAACTAGAATAGGGAGCTACACCAGAGGATATCGATGTCACTATAGAGACCAATACTTCCCAAGGAAAAAATTGAGAGTTGGTCATCCCCACCGAGACCATCGAACTAGTCAAGGAGAAAGAAAAGGATAAAGAAGAAAAGAAAAAATAAACTCAAGAAGAAAAGGAGGAAAAGAAATGAGAAGAGATGAAGGTAGAAGAGAAAAAGGAAGAAAGAAAAGATGACAAAAGTAATGCAGGAGCATCTCAGGTCCTTGGAAATCCTATGTCACCAAAAACATATTTGAGTTTGTTTGTCTTTCTCAGTTCCTGCTTTTACTGAGTGGGTTTGGTGTTAGTTAGTTTCCTTTATTTTTCAGTGTTGGTCAGTTATCTCTTTGGTGCTCGATCAATTTCCCTGGCACTTGGTGATGCTTGTCTGGTGCTCAGTTTCCTTTCTTACAAATTTTTTTTTTGTATTTATTTTGAGGCCGACTTGTGCATTTAATTTGGGTTGCAAATTTAATACTGGTATCCATCATTAGGAAGCATGTGGACCTATATCTAGTCTTCCCTTCCATTGATTATGGATCTCAAGGCCGACTTGGCTCAGTACCCTCTTGTATAAATGTATTTTTTTGGTTAGAGTTTTGGAAGAGGAAGTTCTAGATAGAAGATAGAAAATTAGAGATTGTTGGCAAATCCTCGCATGTTGGAGGAATTTTCTACTTGATTGTAATATCTGGCCTAAACTAAGAAGGCCTTACAACTTGGCATGTATGAATCAATTAAAGATAATATAACAAAGCATCTTCATTCTCTCTCTCACTATTTGTTGTTGTATCTTCTGCGTGTTGTTCTGCAAGGTGGACCTAGTCAGGGTGTCCCTTTCGCCCCTCTCCCCATCCTCCCTTATGTCAGGTGGTATCAGAGTGAGGTGAGATCTGGATCTAGGTTTGCAAATATAGATTTGATGGTTCCTTCTTGTGAAGCCCTAGTTGAATTGTTGTGGGGTAGCAGATTGTCCTCTGACCTATAATTGTAGAGGGTTTTCAAGATGGTTCGTGGGAGGTGAGATGTGGTTCCAGGATTGGTAGACATGTTGAGACAACTTGCTACTAGATTAGAAGTATTGAAATAGCCCAAAGAAGAGGAGAAAATCTTGAAGATGTTAGTGATGATGAAATTGAGGTAGAACAAGGTGATGTAGAACCTACACCTATGATGGATCAGGGTGAGGAAATATTCTTGATGGATTTGAAAACTCTAATGTCTACACCACACTTTAATCCTCTTGAGTATGGTGGAAAATTGGATTCTAATGAATTGGTGGATTGGATCACTGAGATGGAAAAGTACTTTGAGTATGAAAATATACCTGAGGAAAAGAAGGTGAAAATTGCAAGTACAAAGTTTAAAAGTCATGCATCCTTGTGGTGGGAACATATGCAGCTGGACAAAAAGAGGAAAGGCAAAGACAAAATCAAGGTATGGAATAATATGGTAAATAAATTGAACGGAAATTTCTTACCTTGTGATTATCAAATTAACCTAGTTAGGTGAATGCAAATTTTAAGGTAGAAAGATAGCTCTGTAAAAGAATATACTGAGGAATTATATAGATTATATATCAGATCTGGATGTGATGAAGATGATGTGGAAAGAATTTCTAGATACCAGAATGGTTTGAGAGTTTCCATCCAAGAAGAAATTAGTTTGGTCAAATTGGAGAACATTGAAGAGGCTTATCAATATGCATTGAAAGATGAGGAGAAATTGAATAAGAGACATGAGAAAAGATAAAGAGGTAGAGGTGGTAGATTCCCTAGAGAAGTGGTAGATCCCATGGTGAAAACAATAGATTTGAACCTGAAAAGACAACTTTGGATAAAGGAAAGACTGAGTAGAAAGGTGAAATTTCTTCTAGAGGTAGAGGCAGTAACTACCGAGGTGGTTATAACAGAGGTGGTTTCCAAGGAGCTTGTTACAATTGTGGACAAGGACATAGATCATTTGAGTGTACACATGCAAGTAAGAAGGCCGGTTGCAGTAGAAATTCTTTGGTGCAAGAAGAGTCAGCAAATGAACCTAAGAAGGAAAATAGCTTGATGGTAAGGAGAGCACTTTGGAATGAAGGTAAAAAGGAAGATCTAGTAAGGAAAAGTTTGTTCAAGACCAGATGTAGAGTTTCTGACAAAGTTTGGAAGGTAAGCATTAATTGTGGTAGCTCAGAAAATCTAGCATCTAAGGACATGGTCACAAAGTTGTAGTTGAAAAGGTTGGAACATCTGAAGCCCTATCAGATTCCATGGATCAAAGATGAGCATACACTCTTGGTAAGTGAACAATGCTATGTGAATTTGAAAATTGGAAAGTACTATGATAAGGTGTTATGTGATATCATGCCTATGGATTGTTGTCATATTTTGTTGGGTAGACCTTGGAAATATGATAGGCATGCTATATATGATGGTAGATTGCATAAATATACTATTTGGGCTGATGGGAGAAGAAAAATCTTGTTACCTTTGATGGAAGAACCTCTTAGTAATTTTTTCACATTTGTGAATGTTTTCTTGATGGAAGGAAGAAATTTTGTTTTAAGGATTTAAAGAAGAATGATGTATGTTTTGTTGTGATTCCTAACAAACTGAGTAAGAAAATAGGGGATAATGTCCCTGAGGAGATTGATAAGTTACTCACCAAGTATAGTGAAATTATTTTTGACTACCGAATAAGGCACCTCATCGGTTGACACCTATCGAGAATTGGGAATTGAACTGACAGATTCAAGAATTGTTGTAGAAAGGTTTGATCAGAGAAAGTTTGAGTCCTTGTGTAGTTACTATTGTATTGGAACCTAAGAAGAATGGAGAATGGAGAATGTGTACTGATTCTAGAGCAATCAACAAGATAATAGTGAAGTATAGGTTTCCTATACCAAGAATGGATGATATAATGGATAGTTTGACTGGAGCAAAGTATTTTACCAAAATTGATTTGAAAAGTGGGTATCATCAGATCAAAATTGGAGAAGGTGATGAATGGAAGACTACTTTCAAGACAAAAGAAGGTTTGTATGAGTGGTTGGTTATGCCTTTTGGTTTAACTAATGCACCAAGTACTTTTATGAGGTTGATGAATGATGTCTTGAAGAAATTCTTGGGTAAGCTTGTGATTGTATATCTTTATGATATTCTAATATTCAGTAAGACTAGAGAAGAACATGCATTTCATGTTAGACAAGTTTTGCAGAGATTGAAAGAAGAAAAGTTGCCAATCAATCTAAAAAAGTGTTCATTCATGAAAGAGGAGATTGTATATTTGAGATTTTTTATTTCAGCTGATGGTTTGAAAATGGATCCTAAAAAGGTTGAAGCTATTTTGAATTGGCCTACACCTGAGAATGCTAGTGAGGTAAGATCATTTCATTGTTTGGCAACTTTTTACCAAAATTTCATAAGGAATTTTAGTTCAATTTGTAATGCTATGACTTAGACTAAGAGAGGAGACAAAAGTGGACACATGGACCTGATAAAAGTTTTGAGACTCTGAAGTACAAGGATGTTGAATTTCCTATTTTGGCATTGCCTTATTTCAATAAGGTATTTCAAGTGGAATGTAATGCAAGTGGTAGTGTAATTGGAGCTGTGTTGAGTTAAGAAGGTAAACATGTTGATTTCTTTAGTGAAAAGTTGAATTATGCAAAAAGGAAATATTTTGTGTATGATCAAGAATTCTATGCTATTGTTCAAGCACTGAATAAATGGAGACATTATTTGATATCAAGTGAATTTTTATTGTATACCGATCATAAGGCTTTACAGTATTTGGGTAGTCAGAATAAGTTGAATCAGAGACATATGAAATGGGTTGAGTATTTGCAGAGCTATACATTTGTGATAAAACATAAGAGTGGAGTCAGTAATTGAGTTGTTGATCCATTGAGTAGAAGAAGATCTTTGATAACTAAGATGAAAATTGAAGTTCTAGGCTTTGATGACATGAGAGATTTTTATGAATGTGATCTTGATTTTTCTGAGCCATGGAGAAAGTGCAGAGCACCCACTCAAGACCAACCGAGTACTAAATGGGATGAATATTTTATGCAAGGAGGTATTTTGTTTAAAGGTATTCATTTGTGGATATCGAGAGGACCAATGAGAATTAGTTTGATAAAGGACAAACATAGTAGTGGTTTGGCTGGACATTTTGGTGTTGATAAGACATTGAGTTTTCTTAAGGAGAAATACTTTTGGCCATAGTTGTATAAAGATGTTCAAAAATTTGTGAAAATTTGTGGACTTTGTCAAGTTGCAAAATGAGTAAGTCAGAATACTGGATTGTATACACTGGTTGTTGTACCTGAGAAACCTTGAATTGACATCAGTATGGATTTTGTTCTTGGCTTACTGAAGACAGTAAGAGGTAATGATTCTATATTTTTTTTTTGTGGATAGATTTTCTAAAATGGCTTATTTTTTACCTTGTAGAAAGACATCAGAAGTAGTACATGTAGCAGATCTTTTCTTTAAGGAAATTTTCATATTGCATGCGTTATCGAGGATTATTATCTCTGACTGAGATAGTAAATTTGTTGGATACTTTTGGAAGACTATTTGGATAAAGTTTGGTACTGAGTTGAAATATAGTTCTACATTTCACCCACAAATTGATGGATAGACAGAAGTTGTAAATAGAAGTTTAGGTAATCTTTTGAGATGTTTAGTTGGAGACACATAGAGTAATTGGGATTCTATGTTGGCACAAGAAGAGTTTTCATACAATAATTCAGTGAGTAGGAGTACTGGAAAAACACCTTTTGAGATTGTAAATGGCATACAACCAAGAGGTATATCATATATGAGAGACATTGTTGATGAAAGAAAGAGACGTGCTAAAGGAGTAAAATTTGTTGAGTACATGAAGACATTTCATGAAGATGTGAAGCTTAAGATGGAAAAGAGTTATCAGAAATACAAAGACAGAGCTAATCGATCAAGAAGACATAAGACTTTTGATGTTGGTGATGAAGTGATGGTTCATTTGAAGAGAGGCATATTTCCTATTGGAACATATGGGAAGATGAAGATGAAGAAGTTTGGACCTGGCAAGATTTTCAAAAAATTTGATAGTGGAAATGCATATGAGATTGAGTTACCTGATGACATGGATATATCACCTATATTCAACATTGTTGGTTTGTATGAGTTTCATGAACTTGATGAAGACATGACAGTACTGATGGATTATCCTAAGAAGTAGAATGAAGAAGTTGAGAAGATTTTGGAGCAAAGAATTGGTAGAAGTACAAGAGGAAAATAGTATATGGAATATTTGGTAAAGTGGAAGAATAGACCAATTGAAGATAGTTCATGGATTTCACAGTCTGAGTTGGATGTATCTCAGATCATACCTATTTCATGAATCAGAGAATAATTTCAAATAACCCAAGGTGTTTGATGCAGGAGCATCTCGGGTCCTTGGCAATCATGTGTCACCAAAAACATATTTGAGTTTGTCTGTGTTTCTTGGTTCCTACTTTGAGCAAGTGGGTTCAGTGTTGCTTGGTTTCCTTTGTTTTCCAGTGTTGGTTGGTTATCTCTCTAGTGCTCAGTGAATTTCCCTGGCACTCGGTGATGCTTGTCTGGTGCTTGATTCCCTTGCTTACCAAGTTCTTAGTTTTGGATTTCTTTTGAGGCTGACTTGTGCATTTAATTTGGGTCATAGATTTAATGTTGGTATCCATCATTGGGAAGCATGTGGACCAAGATCTGGTAGTCCCTTCTGTTGATTATGGATGTGAAGGCCGACTTGGCTCAATAGCCTCTTGTATAAATATAGTTGTTTGATTAGAGTTTTAGAAGAGGAATTTCTGGATAGAAGATAGAAGATAGAAAATTAGAGATTGTTGGCAGATCCTCACATGTTGGAGGAATTTTTTACTTGATTGTAATATCTAGCCTAAACCAGGTAGGCCTTATAGCCCGGCATGTATGAATCAATTTGAAGATAATATAACAAAGCATCTGCATTCTCTCTCTCTCATTGATTGTTGTTGTAGCTTCCGAGTGTTGTTCTTCAAGGTGGACCTGGTTAGGGTGTGCCTTTGGCCTCTCTCCATGTCCTCCCTTGTATCAAAATGTGAACATACTACTTCTACATATGATGCAAAGAAGACATCTATAGATAAGGAAAATTCAAAGAAAAGGAAGAATGAAAACGAGAAGATTGATTTGATCCATCCTATAATTAGTAAAGGTTGATATCTCCACCATGAGCCATAGAGAATTATCTGAGTTTGGTGATTTACTGAAGAGGAAAGCTTCCCAAGATAAATTGCTTGCTAAGAATAAAAACACAGATGTCTTAGAAAATCTTAAAGAAATATTACAAGAAATTGTACTAGAGGTAGAAATTAATGAGAAAGGAGACATACAATCAATTAAGTGAATTGGTGAGCTAGCTAAATAAACATAGTGTTGAGAGCATAGAGTATATGATGCAAGTGAATAAGAAGTACATCGTAGATAAAATGATTGAAGAACTACTTCAATCAGTTGCACTTGATAAGGTAACATTCTTTGAACTGGTTACCAACTTAGAAAAAGAGTTAAAAGACATTCTTTCATTATTTCAAAATATTTTTTTCATTTCAAATTTCACCAAGGACATCAATGAAAAAGAGGATAATATGTAAAAGGAGTTGACTGAGCAGTTAGCTAAAGTATCTACTAAGCCTATTTCTTTCAAGGCATATTATGAAAAGCTAGAGCACTTAATGGGAGTACAACATGATCTAAGAAAAGAGGAGAATGAATCTTATGGAAATTCAAACACTTTTGATTCAACACATTGAGTCATTGAAAAAATAGGTACATAAGGAAAAAGATTTAGTGAGCACATTGGATGTAAGTGCTATGGACATAATGATTAGTCTCATAGCTAATATCTGTGAAAAACTCATAGTGTTGCAGACATTAAAAGATTCATGGAATACATCACTGAAGGATGCACAAGAAAGATATAAATCTTTTTTTGACAAGATCTCTCCACTAGAAAAATAGTAAGTTATTTATTTTGGCATTTTTGTTAAAATAGGGGGAAATGTGTGTGTGTGTGTAAGGGAGATAAAAGGGGGAAATATGAATAAAGATGGATAGATATGATATGAGAAGTATTACTATAGAGGGAGTAATAGGTAAAGATAAGTAATGGAGATATAAGGTTTTACCGAGATATGTATACATGGAAAAAAAATTTGAATTTTGCTAATGACAAAATTTTGATAACATTGAAGGTTTTTAACAAATATACGAACTAATGCCAAAGGGGGAGATTGATACTCGTATAGAGTTATTTTGTTGTCATTAGTTATGAATAAGTCATAATTATTGTGAAACTCATTTGGTAAGAAGGAAAGTCAAGTCGGTAAGAGCAACAAGCTAGTATGTAAAGGAAATAAAGGAAAATGTAATTTTGGTTAAAGTAAAGAAAGTTTAAAAACCAAGAAAGATAGAACTGAGCGACAACATCTACCGAACCAAGAGAAGCTATAGTTACTGAGAAACATAAAAATGTATTACCGAGCACCATAGGCCAACACAAGGAGAATTTGTAGATACACTAAACCTAAACAATGAGAAGAAAATGATTTACAAATCTCAAGGATTTTTTTGATAGATAATTGGAGATTTATATATAATGATTATGCATGATTAAAAGGTGAGATTCAATAATGAGAATTAAATGAGATATTAGTATTGGAGAAGTATCCAATGCTAGCATCACTTAAGGATAAGATTATAGAACATTTCCACTGCCTCTAGAATTGAATATAAATGGATCAAAATGTGAATCACAATATGAGAGCAAGAGTGCATGTGTGAAGCAGAGATTGCAGAAAGAAGTTTATGAGAAGATAAGCCACAGAGTAATAGAGCAATAAAGAGAAAAGTAAAATTGTGATTCAGAATTAGAGTTACCGAGCACTAAAGTGTTATTGAGAGTGAAGCACATTATTAGGTAAACAATTAATGAGCATATTAAGTCTGATAATAATAAGAATGATGCAATTTTAACAGACAAGTTTATGTTACTAATCTTAAAGTGTAATCAGAATTGTAAAGTCTCTTAATCGAGAAGATCCTAGAAGATCTTATTTTTTAAATCCTTTAATAGGGTACAGTTGTTAGATTAGAATTGTAAAATCCTTTAGCAAGGTAGACTTAACTAGTCTTCAAACTCTTAATCTAGTTAATACTCTTAACATGGTAAGCTATCATAAATAGCTTTCATTATATCTCTAACCAAGTAGAATTTTTACTATATAAGTGAATTTTTGTGGGTGTCATCCCCACCACAGTTTTTATCCTTTAACAAGGATTTATACAATACCAAAATCATGGTATTATGTGTTAATGTTTTATATATTTTATGAGATGCATGCAAAGTTATGAATTTAGTAAATGGTTAAGTTAGTTAAAAAATTTAGAAGTATTGATTCACCCCTCCCCTCTTAGTACTCACCTTTCCATACTCAATCTAACATAACACGCATCATTCATTTTGAAACCTTTGATGATTTATTTTCCTTGAAGAATGAAAACTCTAATAGTAGTGCACTTTTCACTCTTAAATTCTTTTATCAAAGGTAACAAACCTTGTTTGTTTCCATTAGCCATAATAGTATACCTATTCAATCTACCATCATGTATAGGTTGTCTATCATTATGCCATGGTATATCCAATAAGATATGATAACAATCCATCAACATAATATCACAAAGAACTTTGTCATGATCGTTTCAAATCTTAAATTTCACAAGTAATTGTTCACTTACCAAAATTTTATGCTCATCCTTTATCCAATAAATTTGACATGGGTTAGGGTGCTTCATCCTTGGTAACTGCATCTTTGTAACAAACTCTTTTGATGCCAGATTAGATTATTTAAACTTCTACAATAAATGATAACCTTGGAACACTTTCCAAAAAAATTACATCATCTTTTCCAAATAAGCCTCTCCTTAGAGGGTCCTCTTTAGATTCTTCATTCCACAAAGCTATCCTAATAATAAAATTTTGATCACCTTCTAGTTGGTTCATTGAGTCCGGTAAATCTTCCTACACAACTACATTCCTGCTACTACTACCAACCTTCTTACATTCAAATTCCCCATGTCCTTCTTCACCACACTTGAAACAAGTTCCCTTAAGCTAGCTTTTTTCTTCTCTCTTATGATCATTACCTCTAGGGTGACTACCTTTTGTATAAACTCCTCTTCCTTGGTATGAAATTTCTTCATTCCACTCTAATTTTCATTTATCTTGATTTCTCTTATCCTAATAAGATCTTCTAATTTCTCCATAAGATCTACCTCTTCATCTATAAAATATACCACCTCTGCCTCTGTGTCTTTGTCCATGCCTTTTGTTTAGGTTCTCTTCTTCCTTCAATGCAAATTGATAGTATTTGTTAATGCTATTCATCTTCACTAAACTAATTTCATCTTATATAGAAGTTCTCAATCCATTTAGGTATCTTGCAACCCTTTCAACTTCATCATGCATATGTCCATATCTGATATCTAATCTATAGAATTCCATAGTATATTATCTTATAGTAGTATCCCTTTGTTTAATTTTTTTTGTTCTTCTTAACAAACTAACTTGATAATTACCTGGTAAGAATTTACCCTTCAATTTGTTTATCATCTTATCTCATATCTTGACCTTTCATTTTCCCCTTCTGTGTCAATCAAGCTACAAATGTTCCCATCACAAGGATGCACATACTTTACATTTTGTAACATAAAATTTCACCTTCTTATTCACCAATGTACTTTCATATTAAAAATATTTCTCCATTTCAAATATTGAGTCCAACAATTCACATGAATCCAACTTGTAATTATACTGAAGGGGATTTTAATGTGGTTTATCATTCACATTTTTCAAATCTCCCAAGAATATTTCTTCACCTTGTTCAAGAATAGAGGATTTTTTTTCTCATTCTTCTACTTCTTCAGCTTCATCTTCACTAACATCTTCAATAGGTCTTCCTCTACTTTGGGCTGTATTAGTAGCTTCAAGCCTAGCACAAATTTGTCTCTACATATCCAACACAATGGGATCAATATCTTTCCTTCCTCAAACTACCTTCGCAACCCTCTGTAATTGTAGGGAAGGTCACAATTTACTACTCTATAATGAATTCAACTATAGCCTGATACAAAATAACCTTTCTCGAATACCACTTGATGTAGTGCCAAGGTGGGACAATCCTTGAATGAGATGCCCAACCTCACAGCTAAGAGTACATAGGAAATAATAACAAATAATAGAGAGAGAGAGAGAGAGAACATAATCTAATGTATTATTTAGAGATTAAACAACATACATGTCAGGCTATTGGGCCTTCCTGATTATGACCACATACAAAGAAATAATCTAAAATCCTAATACTGATATGTCAAAGTCTCTAGTATAGGTTTCATGAATCAACTATCAATCTAACAACACTACCTCTAAAGATACATTGAGTTATTACATATAGGCAATGCCTCTAATGGCAACCAAGAAAGAATTACATTCCCCAAGAAAAGGAAACATGTACAAAAAATAGGTTAGACCCAAAAAGGAATTAAAGATCCATGAAAAGGAAACCACAAGGAGTGTGGTCATAGGAAATGATCCACGAAAGATCCATGAATCACATGTTATGATTGTAACGACTGAAATCCAAAGATTAGCAATTGGACATTGAATCTCTAAATAGGTCCAAGAAAGAAATGAAAACATTACCCAAGGATAGGAAATGGATCAAATCTTGAACATCCATGAATATCAGGAGGTGAAATCATAGGAAGGTGATCCCATATAGGTCTCATATTAGACTGTACAACTGCACAAGCTATCTCAAACAAATGAAAGATTGGTCAACATAATCTCTCTAACTAGTAAACAAGAACAAATACAAAGAATTTTTTTGATTGATGCAAGATTGTGATGAACCTAAGGTGCTCATGCATCAATTCTTAACTTCATTAACTATATTCTCAACTCTTTTAAATTAGCTTCTAATATCTTTACCTTCTACCATTCTTAGATTCTCATAGTGAAGTTTTGTAGTTAGCTTCTTAGATAACTTAACCCTCTTATTTCTTTCATAATTCTCCTTCTTTTTCTCCCAAACTTCATAAGAAGTCTTCAAAGAAATAACCTAAGTAGCTAATTCATTCTTTGATAAATAACTAGTGATATCATGTACCTAATGTTTTCATTCTCCTCATACACTGTGATTTCATCTAGAGTCTTAAGGCCATTCTAAGGGAACACATACTTTGTCTCCACCTACTTCCAAATCTTGTAACCAATTCAAATCATGTATCCTCTTATCTACTCTTTCCACAAACTTTAGTTTGATCCATCAAAAGAATAATATTCAATTTATGTGCCATAAGATCTACCTCAATCGATTAAGCTCTATACTAAGGAACTAGGCTTTGATACCAATTGTTGAACATGCCAAATATCTACGAGGGGGGAAAATAATTTAATCACAAATAGTTTCTAAAAGTTTTACTGTACTGGTAAAATTATAAATAATAGAAATATCATCTTTTGACCTATCAGTTAACCACATAAAACAATCATAATAGATGTAAGCATAGAGAAACAAACACAAAGAATACTAGAATTTACATGGAAACCTAAACTGGGAAAAACTATGGAGAAGCTAATTCTCATGAAATAAAATGTGAGTTAAGGTGACATTGGTTAAGGTAATTTTCACAAAGGCTCACTACCAATTAACTCACTTTAGTTTGCTAGCTATGGTTATCTCACCGTTGATCAAGCTCACCACCCTGAAATATGAATATGGATAATTGCCAATATGAATAGGTTCACTGCAAGATAAATAGGCTCATTTCCAAAGTATACAAAATGAGATTGAATCCATGACTGAGAATACTATCACTGATACTTTGTAATATCTATAAATGATATATAAGTCCATTACCTATTGCATCCACACAATTATCAACAAATAGATCTCCTATAATTAGATTCACATTCACTTCTCATACAAGAATTATGCAAGCCACTCAAACAACTAATATAATCATTCTTCTTCTACTACTTTATGCCATCAACCATGTCGGCCTAATTTAATTTGAAATAGGTCACACCAAAACATTCCCATGGCGATAAGTTATGAAACTTGGACCAATTCACACAATACAACATTCCTCATGTATATCAACATGTTGCAGCATCTCCAAAGTCTTCAATACTAATAGATATGATGAAAACATTACATGGTAGCTTCTGGGGATGAAGCATAAATGAAAACACACCAAATAGGACCAAACCAAAATAATTGATCCACCATATATTACACATGAAATAGAACCACCACGTAAATGGATAAGTATAAGCATTTAAAGCACATCCTTTGATGAACAACTCTACTGATACACCATGGATATTGGTATGTATTAGTCGGTACAACCAAGTCATAAATATGCATAGAATATGTTGACAGCAATGAAAACCATTAATGATAAAAACATGAATAACATCAAATTCATATTCTAACATAGGGAGAAGTTATGGAGCATCAAATTACAAAGAATGAGGCTCAAGGGATTTCTATTATACTAATTTTTTGTAATAAGCCCATAGAAAATAATGTACCTCCATGTGAGGCCAATGGGCCAAATGTAAACATGTGGGAATATTGATCTACTATTTTTAATAACAAAAGATATTATTTTTAGTTTACATTCAATTCTATGTGATTGGCTACAATGTTGAACAATCTATTCTGGACCCCATAACCTTAACTATGACATATGCACACAACCTCCATCTCAAGAACCTAATATAGGAGATGATGTACATTAAACCATTAGATGCCATGACAAAAAGAAGGGTTAAGAAAACCCAAAAAGTGAGACCCATCTTATCTCCATTTCAATATGATATATGTCATTTAAAAATACATATCAAAATGTGTAACTCTCTTCTACAACTCATTTACATGTCTAACATATTTTTTATATTTCCCATTTTGAGAGACCATGTATGATACCTCATGTAAGACAAAGAGGAGATGTGATGTTACTCTATTAAATTCTATTATTCATTCCTAAAAATATTGGCATTTTATATTTATACGTTGAGAGTGTAAAGTCAAGTATTTTTAGACGAGATTCATTCTATTGCCAGCTAAATGTTTGCCTAAGCAATATAATGTAGAAGATAACATGTGATGATTAATAGTTTTTCCTCTATTGTGCATGCAAAATGAACAAGTTCTAAGGGTAAGCTAAAATGATTGTTCAATGTTTCCTAATAGTCACCATTTTCCTGGTTATGTGCACCTATTGTTGAGTGTGGAAGACCACTAAAATAGATATTAAAATTTGCAAAACTCATAACTAGGTAATAGTTTCCAGACAAATCTTGAAGAAAATAATAGTTGGATGAAATTTAAGAAACCTCTTAAAATAAAGGTTATTTATTGAAGTGGAAACAAATGACAATTATTTTAATAATTGCTAAATAATGTTGGTACAATGTATAACAATCATGATTTGAACATGCAAGAGGCTATATAATAATTACTAGGGATGAAATTATGTGAATATTTTTTTTGGAAATTCAAGGTAGAAATGTGAATTATTTGGGAATGCATTTGAGTAATAGTACCAAATATTTTTCTTAGATATATCAAACAAGTGATTTTTTAATATTTCACTAACAAATGCATGAATATGTTTGACTCCAAGTATCATGATAATTTTATCATCTTCATGCACATATTCATAAGTTAATCCATCTTAAATTGAATGAGGTTGGGAAAGACTCATATGCAACATTAGGTAGGTATAAAGTACAATAGGTTGAAATCGAGGATGGAGGAAATAAAGGAAGGAGGATATATATATATTTGTAAGATAGTTTCTTGATAAATAATAATTTATTTCTTGAGAAGAACCCTATTTGTATCTCTGAAGAAAATAGGGGGCTTGGCATATTTATGTCTCTTCAAGGAGAAAGGGAAGAAAGATTCTTTTTGGGTGTACTTTTGTGTATATACATTTGGATGAATATTTTTAAAGCACTTGAGCACAAATTAGTCACACTCAGAGGAGATGTGGACTTCGAAAGGAAATCTTATCTTATGTGAAAATATTGATTGGTGATTTGTGTAGTAGAGGAGAGATTGTTTCCGCAATACTTGAGGAGGCATTAGATACACTCAGAGATACTATATATGTTTGGAGGAAATATGTCTCATGTTCTAAAATAGAGGAGGAATTAGACACACTCAAAGGCAATGTGGCATTTTAGAGGAAATGTATTTCATTGAGCATAGGTGGTGAGAACACTTTTATGTTGTCTCATGTTGTAAAACTGGTTTTAGGTTATATAGTTTGGATCTATCCACTAGTGGAGTAAGTTCGATGTTTCTTGGGTGAGAAAGAAGGATTGGTGAAGGGTCCTTAGTTAAGTCTCTATACGGGTTGGGTTCAAAACCCTTTCAATGTTACTCTTGTTCAAATTAAAATAATAGCAGGGGAATGTTGGTGTATTACATTTTTACTTGTTAGTTTTTAGTAAGCCAACTATTGGGTTTTGAGCTACTTGTGTATTGGCTTTTGTATGGTTTTGTATTTTCTATTTAAAGGCATCATTTGGATCAATAAAATATGGAAGTATTACATTGCTCTACCATTGATCAAGAATAATGTGGTACTTGAAATTGCTACAAATAGAAAATATTTTAGCTCTGCAAGAGTTGAAGAATTTTATGTGTAATTTGTTTTAATAATTTATTGTAAAATTTTGGCCACTTCATCATCAAGAAATATTTTTATATGATTTTCATCCATATAATTTGATTTCCATTATAGTTTCTATTAGCATTTTCTTAGAAATGAAGTCATAATAAGAAGAAGAAAGGTGTATATAGAGGTTTTATTTTCATGTGGTGAGCTCAACATAAAGATGTTAGCCCAAGAGGATAGGAAGTCATGCAACATTTCATGACCATATTAGGACCACAAGTAATGCTTTTATTGGATGCTAGTTTGTACAATTTTTACAAGGGTGATAGAAAATATAGTTTCAAATTGAAAGTCCATGGAAAAACTTAGTGAAAGCATAGACAACATGTGTAATCTTGATTGATAAAAGGATGAGAAATATTTTCATAAGTAAATCACAATATGTTGAGTCAAGGATAATGTTTAGAGGCCAAGAGATTGAGGATCCATCGAATGATCCAATCACTTAACTTGGTACAATTTATTCCTTTCATTTGCAACATGTGGGGAGTCATAAATGGCTATGTAGTTATTTGAATAAATACCTTATTAGTGATAATTTCAAGGTAGTTATGGTAATGCTCCCCCAATTACTATTATTTACTACACAAAGGATTTAGAAGCATTTTCATACAACTATTATGCAGATGTGGCATGAAAGCATGTTATTGAGATAGTTGAGATGTTGAGCCATGAATTTTTTTGAAATCTTATTAAGTCAAGTTTAAATAGAAATTCCATTTTCCATGGTTAACCAAAGCCTCCATCTTTTGTGATATGGATGTTTGATGACGTCATTTTGGAGGCTTGTAGAATTGAAAGAAATTAAGGAATTTCCATCTTCTCAAGTTAGCTTCTCACTTTGAGATGGTGTTATGAATGAGAAGTAGTTTTAGCATTTTTGTTTTATTTTTTCTATTTTAATTTATTTCTTGATGTTGAAATATTTTAAGAGTGCATATATTGTGAAGGTTATGCTAATTTGGAGATAGGTTTGGGATTTATTGTTGAGATCAATATGGATTACTTTCCAGTGAGATTCGGAGTATATGAAAAATAATGATACCATTTCATGATCGTTAGAAAATCATAGAGATCTGTCATATCTCTTAGGGTCATTATTGTAGAATTCAAGACTCTGGTTTGAGAGTTAAGGACTAAGAGCTCAAAAAAGTTTGAAGTTGTGTATTTTTGAGGGTCAATAGATAAGTTAATGGAACCTCCACTTGGTTTAGGATTTGCTTCTTTGAGAGAACATCTCCTAAATTTTTTTTTGACATATTATGTAATCAAAAAGTTTAGTTATGCAAGCCTTAAGGGTGGGGGGACACTTGTCCCTTCACTTGTAGAAACAAATATTAGTAAGGGGGGAATGTTAGCATAGTTATGTTGTACTACCATTTTTTAGGGTGGCTGCAAGAAGTTGAGTCCCACTTTTGGGAAAAAGTGGATGTGTTTTCCATTTTTTTCAAATTTCCTGCCAATTGATGTTTAAATTTGAGGCCCTTAGAGATTGAAAATATAGTAATATAAAATGCAGTTCTTGGAGCCTAATTTTCAAATATGTAATTTATTTAAATACCCACATGGTATAAATTTATTTTTAGTAGAAATGTTTAAAAACCATGTTTTCAAAAATGCTTGTTTCAGGACCATACCATAGTCAAGTACGACCACCATATTTTGACCTAAATAAATGAATTTTTGCAAATCCTTCTAGGGAAATATACCTAAGACACCAAATCTTGATGATCATATTTTTTCTTATTTTTTTATTCTATATATGTGTTTTAATTAATTTTTAATTGACTATAAAATGTATTTTCAAAACCTTTGGTGTACGACCACCATAATTTGATGAAAATTTTATATTTTATTAAAATTATTTTTTTTATCTTAAAGAGAATTGTATGTAGATTGATTTCATATAATTTATTTTTGAAAACACCTAAAAACAAAAAAAGTTATTAAAGTTTTAGTGAACCTTGCTATTTTACATTTAGGTATCACTTTTAACTAATAAATAATGCAAAAATAGTAAAAATAATCACATCACTATGAAATTTATATTTTTGAAATCAGGACACTAAGAACTATAATGTGTTTTTGTTTCATAAAACAATATAATCAGGAAGGCCCTCAAAAAATTATGGCAAGGCAAAAATCTGGCATTCTAGTGCCTTACCAAATTTTTGGAGGTAAATGCATAGGCTTGGTTCTACCAAGCCTAAACCAAACCTATTTTGAAACAAAATCTGAGGCGGGTGTTTGTTTCCCACTCATGTCTTAAGAAATGGGTACCCGTTATTTAAATTCATTAAACAGGCACCCATTTTTTTAGAAAAAAAATTGAACTGTTAAAATGCATTTTTAGTCATTTAAAAAAAATTAGAAATGGGCACCTATTTTGAAACGGGTACTACTCATTTTGAAAATAATGGGCACCCATTTTTTGAATTTTGGATCGGGCGCCCGAACCTAAAACGGGTGCCCATTTTTTAAAAAATGGGTGCCTATTTCAAGTGACATCTTTTAATTCTACAAGACTTCCACCGAATTGGCACCCAACTTCTTGCACTTACCCTTTATATTTGTGTAGTTAGTAATTTAATTAACTATAATTTATCCATTATATAATATGCTACATTAGACATCAAATAAATATCAATAATTCACCTTAGTTGTATCAAAAACCCTAATTGATTAAACATTAATGAAATATAAAATTATCGAGCACAAAGTATCACAGTCATAATGAATATGACAAATTAAGCTATTATTTTCCTAATCAAATAAAAGGTACAAAGTGTACCTATTTTTAGGTTAAGTGAGTAAAGTAATTAGAAATATATAATTACTCCAACACCCTACCTTAAGATGAATTTGGGGAATAACAAAAAGTGCTTACATATAGAGATTCAAGAATAGATTTTGACAACTAAAATCTTCAAGGTAAATATTGATAGGTCATCCAAGCGGAATCCTAGTCATATTGGAATAAGTAGTATTGAAAGAGGTAGTTTTGGTGGTGTTGTATTAGCATACCAACAACCTTATGGATGCCCTAGCTATTATTTATGCAGTTGAAAGAGGTTGTTGGGATGGAAATATAATATATGTGAATTAGATCATAAATTATGGTAGATATGCTAAGTGAGAAAATGTTAGAGCATGCCAACTAACATTTAGCCTTAGTGGATAAGAAAATTTTGAGTCTATGTTGTTCATTAGATTATTTCTCCTTTTGACATATTCCTAGAGAGTGGAACACAATGGGTGATTGTCTATCCAAATGGGCTTCTTAGAATATAGATAGGCAAAATGTTGATGATTGGAGACTCATGTCCCTAGATAATTCTAAGATGTTGGATAAACAAATTTTGAAGGACCAAAATATATAGCAAGCTCTTTTGGAAAGTCACTCAAATGACTTCTACTTTTTGTTTATTGGTTTAATTTTGGTTTCTTGCGGCCTCTTTCTTTGTATTTTTTCCTTGAAGTAATAATTTTTATCCTCATATTTTTAATAAAAATGAGCAAAAAGAAGTTGAAAATATAATGAATCTTATTGCAAAACAAGTATGGTGTACTCCTCATTGTATAGATTTCCCGAGGAAAATTAATTGGAAATGTTCTCACTAAAATAATTGGTAGCATAATGGCTATTGAAAGAAAAAGGAGTGAGGGTGTTGAAAAATGGCTAATAGTTGGATATATTGTTTTGTGATGAAAATGATCAAGGATAGGGAATTCTTCATGTAGATCAAGGGAGAAGGATATATTTGTCTCCTCACCTCATGGGATGGTGCCAAGTTGGACTATAAGATGAGTTGAGATGGAGGTAGGGGATTGGCAAGATGAAGAGGGTAGTTGAGGGGAAAACACCAAAGGGTCAATGTACATGGGTTTTTCTCTAAAAGGGAGTGCATTTAAGGTGACTATGAGGGGTGATATTTTGTGAGAATTTGAAGTGGTTCAATCTCACTTATTTAGGATTAGAGAATTTACAAAATATTAAGAGGGTGGTTAGGTAGATATAATGAGATAATAAAATGTGATAGAAAATGTCACATGTGAGGGGGTAAATAAAAATATAGTATTTAAATAATTATTTGGAAGAAGGGGATATAGGTAAATTTAAATAATTAAAGACAATCATTTACTTTAGGCTAGCACATAGGAAAAATTGAAGAAGATGGATAAATATTAATTAAATAGCTAGCAGTAGCATGGTGTGATTGTTAAGTTGTGGTGGTGTTTTTCTTGCCATCAAGGTTCAAACCCTAGAATGTGGGGTGGTATTGTTTAATGCTTGAATGAGGGTGAGGCACTTCATTTGTGGCCCCACAAACTCATAGGTTTGGGCCAAAAGAGTTTACCCTTTCCAAAAATAGGATATTATTTAATTAATGGGTGAAACAAATAGTTAATCACAATATAACAAACAACAATTTCTCATATTATTCAATAAAATGGAAAGTTTGTAGATGTTGAATCACGTTGTACAATTTAATTTTAAAATGAATTAAGATTTTGATTTTTTATATACATAGCTTAATTATCCATTTCCAACATGAGAAATGTAGTAGTGCTATTGTTATAAAAAGGAACTCAGACTAAAGGTATATGGTGAATTCCTATAAGTATTATAATAACCCACAACACAATTGAACCATGTTCTCTAAGGGAAATGATCCAATAAATAACAACATTCTAATAGTTGTTATAAACTGTGCACAATAATGATGCTTTTATAATTTTTACCCATGATATTTGCATATAACAAATGGACAAAACTGATCTATTTTCATAAACTGCATCACTAGTACATGACCAATAATTGGATAAGATATAACATGATCACGAATACATTACTTGATGTACGTATATTGATGCAACCTATTTTGATATTATTTGAAGCATCTTAAGATAACTTGTATGACTGCATTATTGATACTTAAACTTCAGTGAACAACTTTAATCTCTTATAAATTTTCACAACAAATCGATTTACCATTTGAGAACTTGTAAAAAATAAAAATTACGGCGTGCGTCTGCTCACTCTTCTGACTCAATTATGGCAATATTGGTTTTCAACTTGAATAATGAAGGATGATGATCACTCGCATCTTTGACCAGAAACTTGGAGATGTAAATGTCTTGAAGTCTTCAAGCCAATCCTTTATTTTTTGTGTGCGACCGACAAAAGCGAACGCAGTTTCTTAGGTAATTTGTCATCTTTAGTAATTTGAAAGATCTACGTCAACGGCGGTCTTTTTCTTTCTAGAATTAATTATGACGTATACCTCACGCAAAGAAGCCATTTCTCCATCTTATGTAGCGCAATCTTTGGTAAACTAGGACGGGGTCAATGTTTTACTACGATAATGCTCCTATAAGATTAAGATTAGACTGAAAAAAATGAGCTATCCATTAGACGTGGTTACAGGCCCTTTCCTGTCCACGGAAACAGCAAACATCGATATACTAGAGGGAGCGGAGCAGCAGAAAAGCCATGAAGACGCAAATCCACGTAAGAATGTCATTTTAGCTAATAATTATAGATCGACATCTATTTAAAGTTGGCTCTGAATTTTAAAAAAAAATTATGGGAAGCACCAAAGAAGTAGTTTAATTAGTAAAGATGATTATACGTTTCCAGACTATGACAGTTGTTTGTATGATATAGGGGATGAAGTTTGTGTAATTTAAAATGAGTAGAGAAACAAAATTGAAAATAGAAAAATAAGAATAAAACAAGAAACATAATTTTATAGTGGTTTGGTAATTGTCTACATCCACTCTTAAGTAGGGAATCGCTCTATTATTAATCACTGATACAATACTGTATAGTGCATGATTGCACACATTCATTTATACATTTGCATACATCCTTCAAAAAAAGAATCGTGGGAAGCCAAACAGACGTGTGACTATTGGGCTTCACATTCCCAACAGTTTGAAATCATATTTCAAATGATTTTGACCGATACCCTTAAATCTTTGAAATAAATGATATTAAATCTTCAATTAAAAAAAGCCTCTTTTTTTTTTACTATACTATTAAATGAGGGGTCTATTCAAAATTTGGTCCAACTCCAAGCTAAGATTTTGAGGTGACTGTCAAAGTCTTATAAATCATGGTGGTGGCATGAATGAAAAAAGAGGGATTCTAATTTCAGGGAGAGTCAAAGGTGGAGGTTGAATGTGGGCTAAATCAGATCTGATATAAGCCTATAATGGCCCTCAATAATAAATTGAGGTAGTGTCATTACATGAAGTCCATCAAACTATGGCTCCAAAAAACTTGCATATGGTTGAGACATAAATTGTTGATCAACTTTATTCTGATATTGACTATGTTGTTTGTACCTTGACCTATTGGTTCCACTGAAATTGATATTTGTATTTTTCTAATTATATGTCAATCATACGCGAGTATAGTAATCTTGTTTTATTGCTCTTGTAATAAAAAAAGATGTGAAAAAATAACGCATATTAAGTGTACAATTTCAAAATAGAAAAGGAACTCAATCTTTAGGGCCTCACATGAAAGCTCAATTTTAATACAATTTGATACATAAATAAAGGGAATGATGTACTTATGCTTGTGATTATTTTGTGGCATTCAAAAGAAAAGAATGTAAAGAAAAGGTAGATGTAAAATCATTTAGAACAAGAGAAATTATAGAGAAATGTTGGGGAGCTCCCATCAACTATGAAAAAAACTCCAATTTCTAGAAGCAATGGAGAAAAAGTGTGACCAAAGGAGTGAGACAAAGACCTATGGTAAATGGGTGACATATATTTCTAAAAATAAGTGGTGAATAGGTACAAACAATTATGTTTTAAAAATAAAGATTCACTACAACACTTGAATAAACCAGTCACTTTCGAACTAAAAACTAATTTTCCAATATGATACAAACTAAACAATATAGAAGTATTAGAATTTTTGAATTTAAATTGTCCCTAAGCCTCCTTCTGATACTACCAACTTATCAGTAGCTCCTAGTAGTAATAAAATGAAGCCTAGAAGAATGGACATTGGGATTGAATCCCCCAACTCGCTCCAAACTTGTAGTAGCAACAACTAAATTTTTCCAATGAATTTATTTTGATAGGTAAGTTTGAACTTAAAATTTTGAGTGGGGAATATTTCAGACAACACAGGAAAAAAAGAAGGAATGTCATTCAAATTGAGTATAGAAGATGAATTTTAAGGGTGTGAAGTAGAAAAGAGTGCTTGTGAGCTCTGAGTGATTAAGAGAGGTCTAGGATAGAAGTAACTATCTGTTTTGGTTGAGTAATAATTTCTCCAAAAATTTGAAGCTCTACATGAGCAATTTCTAAGAGCTCTAAGAAGCTTTATATCTTGTTTTGGAATGACTCCCAAATGTTCCACCTAAATTTATAATCAATAGTTTGTTGTTATTAGTTTATCTCTTAGTTTATAGTTTGTTTATTTGTAAAATTCATTTCCAAAGTTTAATAGAAAGAAAGAAAAAAACTTGTATGTCTCCTACTATTTTGTTGGTTGGGTTTATTTTATATTTCAGTGTACACTTCTGGCGATTGGGAAAATATAGTTGCAATCTTTGTGTGTGCTCTTTTGTGACCAACATTAAGCAAGCGTAGTTACCTCAGAATTTCATCATGTTTCATAATTTTAAAGATCTATTATTACTCCATGTCAATAGTAGCCTTTTTCTTTCAAGAATTAACTATGACTTAAATCTCACTTAAGGAATTCATTTATCCATCTTATGTAGTACAATCCTTGTCAAATAAATGATGGGGTTGATTTTTTAATATAAAAAAGATATTATAAGATTAAGATTAGACAAAAACAAATTGAGTTGTTCATTAGATGTGGTTATAGGCATTATATCGTCCTTAAAAACTTAGCAAACATTGATATACCAATGGATATAAATAAGATAAAATCTCATGAAGACATCACTTAGGTTATAATTTTATATCAACATCTATTTAACATTTGTTATGAACTTTAAACTAGAATTTATAGGAAGCATCAAAGAATTGTAGTTTAAGTAGTAAAAGTGTTGATATGTTTTTTATTATTTTTTGATTGAGGAAACAACAAGTTTTAATAGGGGACTTGAAAACCCTTATAGAAATTTGCAAGAGATTAACAATAAAAATATCAAATATTGATACATCACTGGTAAAAAATATAGAACCAGCCAAAGAACCAGTAACTAGCGAGCTGACAGAACCAACAAAACAAAGAACAACAAAAACACAAGACAAGACCCACATGCAACAATGAAAAAAAGAACTAAACAAGCTCCTTCGGAGCTTTAGCAGCCTGGTTCCCAATGATGGTCACCTCCTCTTGGTATCTTTGAGATGCTGAATGACTTTGGAAGAGGCATAAACTTTCTTGTTCAAGCTATCCCTAGTTCTTTTCCTGGGACCATCTTTAGCAACCTTAGTAGCTTCCTTCCTCTAACTACCCAGATCAACCTCCAACACTAATCCCTCCATATCTATCCTCACTATGATGTCCTTGATCTTCTGAATGGGGGCTTTGATCTTGTTTTCACTTTCGTGTAGAATTTTCATTTTATCCCATCCTCATACTACTTCATATACTCAGGGATTTTGCCACATTTTTCTTTGAGGAAATCCTTGGCTTTGATTTCCTAGATATGTTTTTTATTATTATGATAGTTATCAAGGTTTAATTTTTTTAAATATACGATCTATAAGAAATAAATTTAAAATTACATATCAAACAATTTTGGGAAATACCCTTCATCTTTGAAATATATGACATAAAATCTTCAATAAAAATGTATTTCTCTATTGTTTTGCTTGACTAGATTAGTAAATGAGGGGTCCATTCAAGATTTGGTCCAAGTTCAAGTAAAGAGCTTGAGGTGATTCTAAAAGTCATAAAACTCATGGTGGTAGCATGAATGAAAAATAGTGATTCTAATTTTTGACAAAGGAAAAGGTGGAGGTTGAATGTGGGCTGAATGTAATGTGATATAAACCTATAATGGGCCTATAATAAGAAGTTAAGTGAGCATAATTATTAAAAGTCCATCAAATTCTTGCTCCATAAAATATGCATATTGTTAGGACATCAGTCACATCTTAGCTTCTTTTTGATGTACTCATCCAAGGTGAATATGCCCTTTGTAACTTATTTATTTGGCTCCATTCAAATTTATATATTTAGCATTCAAAAACATTCTCAGTCATACATGAGTATAATAATATCTTGTTATTACTCTTGTGATTAGGAAGTAAAGTTGTGAAAAAATTACACATATTGAGTATAAGATATCAATGTAGGAAAGAAACTCATTATTTTAAGTGTTGCATGGAAGATTTATTTGTATTTTAATTTATTGATAATTAAAGGTAATTATGATGTACTTACTATTGTGCTAGTGGTAGTTTCATGGCATCCAAAAGAAAAGAGTATCAAGAAAAGATTGATCACAAATTGATCAAAATAAGAGAAATTAGAGAGAAGTATTGGGGATCTCCCCACAATTGTAATTTCTAGAAGAAATAGAGAAAGAGTGAGTATAGAGGAGTCAAGAAAAGACCTAGGAGTAAATGGGCAACAAAGGTTTGTGACAATAACTAGTTTAATCAATTATGTTATTAAAACTAATATTCACTAGAAAACATGGATAGACCAATCAAATAAAAAATATTTTTTGAATATGATGCAAACTACACAATATAGGAGAATAATGAATCCATGTATTCATTACTTAATAAATTTTCTATTCTATACATCTTGGTATTTAATATCTCAATAACATTAAATAAGAAGAAAATCTTCAAAAAAATTGAATTAAATAATTCACAAAGTTATAAACTTATGTTTTAAAAATTAAGATTCTTTTCATGAATGAAATAGAAAAATTTTGTTAATGTTTTGAAATTTAAGCAAAAAAAAGGTTTTACAGGGATGCAAAACCAAAAGAGTAAAAGATACATGTTAGAAAATAAGCTCAACAAAAAAGAGGAGCCAAAACAAAAAGGGGGAGTAAAAACACCCCAAACAAACAAAAACCAACATGACAAGAAAGAAAAAAAGAATTATCAAAGAAAACCAGTTACTGCCACCCTTTCAAAATCTAGATGGAGTCTTCCATCTTTTTCTCCAGATCTATCATTTTTTTCAGATTCTCCTTGAGACCCATAATCTCCTTGTTAGATGAGATGTTCTAGCTCATCTTCTCTCTAGTTATGATCCTAGGGCCTTTTCCCTTTGTATTAGGATTCTGCACAGCTTCCCACTCCTTCTCCAATGTGTCAACCAACTGACAAAGGTTACTGGTAGAGTACTTTATACCCTCCATAGAATGCTTGAGTAGGTTTTCAAGTGATTTTTCAACACATTCAAATCTATCTAGTAATTTAACAGGGCCACAAAAATCCTAAGAGTGGTTGTAGTCCTTACCTCTGTTATTAACTCTATCTAGCATATTTTGATACTTGGTCTCCAAGTCAGTATTCCTTGTCCTAAGATCCTCAATATCCTAATAACACTATTTGTCATTTATGAAAGAAAAGAGGGCTCTAGCTTTAATAGTATCTAAAAAGCCCAAAGTTGATTACTCCTTATCACTCAGATCCTCCATTATCATAGACACAAAATCCTCTCTCTTGGCAGCAACCTATCTAAAATCCTTACCTTTATTATCATTAGCAAGCATCTTTGCAGTATGCAAGATGTCATAATTCTCCACTTCCATCTTGTCCTCGCCATTCTAGTTTCCCTCATCCATATGGTCCTCATCCTTGGTGTCCTTCATAAGGATTTTCTCATTATCCTTCTCAAGTTATGTGTCCTTATCCATATTTTTAGGCATCATGTTTTCAGGCATCTCCATACTTTTGTTAATTTTTGACACAAGAAATTAATTAATAATATTGCAAGAATTTAATACTATGCATGAAAGAGATATTTACTTTTTAATGTACAATAATTGAAAAAAAAGATCTCTAATTTTGAAAACTTTACTTTTCTAATTTATATTACGTGAAGGAAATTATCCTTGCAAAAAATAAATATCATGGTATATATTTAATGAATGATGACTAATTTATTTTTTCTATATAGTACCATTATGTAGCATCAATATCATTGACCATGGAATAAAGCCTTCTAATTATACATTACAATGTCTAGTGAAGAAATCTTAACACTAACCATCAATGTAGTCCTAAACTCATAGAATTTAACATGAAATTGTAGCATTATTTTTACATTCTTGCTTTTTGTAAATAGTTAGTCAATATTTTAGAAAAAATAGTTTAAAAGGAAGTAATCCATAATTTTTTTTAAAAAAAATATTTTTAAATATAAGAGCATGTTTCTAAGGAAAAAATAACCCTTTTGTCAAATCTCCCAAGATCTATAAGAGATAAAATGAAACTCAAAATCACAATGAGTAAAGTCCACCATTTCACTGATTGGAGAAGTAAAGTACATATAGATGTGAGGGTGCAAGCAGGTCCAACCACGAAAGGAGGAAAGAACTTGAGTGGTGGAAAAACCTCCCAAGAGAGTAGAAGGATGTGTCGAAATAAAGTTGAAACATCTCTAGTAGACTTGACATATCTCTTGCAGACTCCTAGAGTATGAAGACTTGTGCAAACAAGTGTCGAATGAACATAGATGAGTAAATAGGCTTAATAAGCCTAAGTTAAATTAAATTTTAAAATAATTACTCTAAAACTTAAAAATTAAGTAAAAAATATTTATTATCAATTCTAATAAAAAAGCATCAAATTTGTCAATGGTGTCTAATGTGGTTGAGCCTCTTGGTTCTCTTATTGTAGACCAAGTTTCACCTCTCCTTAAGGAGATAAAGAAGTTGAGAAGTAGTCATGGTAGACACGCATGCAATATACAACCATATAATATTAGAGGATACAACATCTATCTTGTGAAAATAGTTGTCAAAATGGATATGTTGTAGATATTAATCTGGTAAGTAAGAAAGAACGTTTAGTAGGACAATAAAATGTAACTCATGTTAAAGTAATACTTGAGCCCTATAAATAAAATCATATGTTGTAGAACCAGTCTTAAATAAACTTGTATATCTAATAAACTAAAAAAAGAGTATTGAAGGCCCCCCCAAAAAATAAAAAAAGTTAAGAGCCAATTACCTCACCGACTTTGTACTTCAACATCTATTCACTATGCTTTGTATTTTCTTTTCTTTTAACATTGTGCAACCAACTACAATTCTACAATAGTGTGCATGCTTATATGATAATAAAGAGTCCAAATAAAAATTAATAATAATTTAATGAACCAATTAATGAAATAATAAAATGTAATTTTAAATGTACTTTGGGCTCATTTTGAAGCAATATTCATTCTTGCTACCCATATATATAGTCTTTCCTTAATTAGTTTTTGTTCTTTTATCTTTTCCATTTTTCTCATGGGTTTATTTTTGCTTTCTTACACACATATGTATTTCTTCTATGTTTGGGGATTATTTAATTTTAGTTTAATTGGTTTTGGTTGGTCTTGTCCACATTTTTGTGCACTCTCTCTCTCTCTCTCTCTCTCTCTCTTTGAGCTTGATCATCTTCCCAATTCAACAAATTTTTCTAGTTATGTTTAGGGCCCTTCAATTAAATGCATAGTTGATTTGATATTATCTATTATCCATCGAGACCTTTGTTGAACAAACAATATTATTTTAATAATATCTGGCAATTGACGTCATGTACTATACAAATGTATGCAAGAAAAAGGAATTCATCTTCCCTACCTCTTCAACATACTCATTGCACACCAAGGTGTGATTGCAAGTATTATTTTACATGAAAAAGTGGGATAAAAAATTTAGTTCATCACAATACAACAATCTTATATTTTTCAACAAAAGGGAAGATTATAGATGTTCAATCATAAAGTTCAAATTGATTTTAAAATGAATAAACATTTTGATTAGTTGGCTATACATAGATTAATCACAAATTCACAATTCAACAAACACAATATGACATTTGTTGTAGTGAGGAACTAAGAGTATTGATATATTGTCAATTGTATAACACACATAATAACCCACACCACCATTGAGTCATATCCCCTAAGACAAAGGGTGCAATAATTAACAACTCTCCAATAGTTGTTATGAACTATGCACAATGATGACCCTTTTATGACTTTTATGCATTGTTTATATAATTAAACACTAATAGTCACCATATTTGTATAAAATAAACAAACAAAATTGATCTTTATAAGTCTCATAATAATGATAGATAAGATGATCAATAGTACCTAACTTGAGGCACATATCATGATAATATAGTTTTAAAGTCTTAACGGTACTAAAAACTTGGACCAACCTCGATCACCTATGTATATTGAAATTTTCACAACAAATGGCTTGTGAAAAAAATAAAATTGAGATGTGTAGCTACTCATTTCTATGGCCTAATTGTGGCAATATTGTTTTCCAAGCTGAATAATTAAAGGATGCTGATGACTCGCATCTTTGACTAGAGACTTGGAGATGTTCTTAAGTCGTCAAGTCAATCCATTAATTTAATGTGAGAGAGACAAAAGCTAGCGTAGTTACCTAGGTGATTTGCCATCATTAATCATTTTGAAGATTTCTTATTTCGTGTCAACGGCAGCCTTCTTCTTTCTAGAATTAAGAATAACGTACATTTCGCGTAAGAAAGCTGTATGGACCATACGGTGTAGGGCAAACCTAGGGAAATATGGACGGGGGTGAATGTTTTTAAACCATCATTCTATAAGTAATAACCATTGAGCTATCCACTTGACGTCGTCACTATCCTTAAAAACTTGGTAAACATTATGTTATTAAATTAATGGGTTGGTGTATTGGGGATTTGGTCCAAACTCAAGCAAAGAGTTTGTGTTGACTGTCAAAGTCTTTACGTCTAGGTAGTTGGGTGAATGAAAACCAGCCATTCTGCCCGAGTCAAAGGTGTAAGTTGAAAGTGGGCTAAATTAGATATGATATAAACCTGCAATAAGTGGAGAGAGCGTAATTACTTGAATTCATATCATATTATGGCGGCACAAAAGATGCATTGCCACTGATTTCTGTTCTACATAGCGGAAATCACAAAACCAATGTCGGTGGAGAGAGAAATGGATGCTCAGCTTCATTCTGATGTTCTTCATCAAGGTGAATATACCGTCTGTACATTACTGTTTCGATTCATACAAATTGCTTTCTTAATTCTTCTATGTGTCGATCATTTTTTACTATACTAAATTTGACTAATAATTAGTCTTGTAATGAGAAGAAAAAATGATAGGGAAAAATTACACATATTGAGTCCAGGGTTTCATGATAGAAAGGAAACTCGATGTATATGGCCTCGCATTGATAATCAGTTTAAACTTGTAAATGAATGTGGTTTGATTGAGAAATACCTCAAATTATGTACTAATGTTTTTTGTTGTTTCATGGAGTCCAGAAGAAAAGACTATAAAGAAAAGGCAACTGAGAAATCATTCAGAACAAGAGAAATTAGAAAAAAGGGTTACGGAGCTCCCCGTAACTGCGGAAAGAAACTCCGATTTGCGGAGACAGTGGAGAAAGAGTGAGTACAGAGGAGTAAGGCAAAGACCAAAGGGTAAATGGGCGGCGGAGATTCGGGATCCAATGAAAGCAGCTCGAGTATGGCTGGGAACATTCTTGACGGAAGAAGATGCAGCCAAAGCTTACGACGAAGCCGCTTTAAATTTCAGAGGAGCAAAGGCGAAACTCAATTTCCCACATAGAGCTTGCCTTGCTCAACGTAGTAACCATAATAATAATATCTCTGTTTCTCCCAAAGCCTCTGATAGAAATGTCATCTTTGCTAAGACTGAGCTGCTTCAGGGGACAAATTCAATTCTAACGGATTCCCCATTCGAAAAAGATTCTTCGTCATGCTTCTCTCAATTCCCTGACCTCTTCAATCCCAATAACAAGCTTGCATGTAATCGAACGATTGATATGCAGATTGCTAAGAATTCTCCTCCTTGGTATGCGATTCAGAGCCAATCTGCATTTCACCAGGAACTAGGAAACCAGTTTGGTGAATTGCCCATCCAAACCCAATCTAGCTTAAATCATGACCAATTTTTGGGGACGCCTATTTCAAATCAAACAATGGACAGTAGACAATCATATCAGCAAGAACGACAGATGCTGCTTGGCCAGCGTTTAGCTCAGCCAGTTAGGAGTACTGGACAGCAAGAGTTGCAGAATTTTGGAGAAAGTGTTATTGATGAGACATTCTTGTCATATATTACTTTTGAAGAAACTCAAACTAGTAAGTTTGAAGAATAAAATGCTCTAATGAATTTAAATTAATATTATTAAACTGTATTAGTGAATCTCGTATTTTTATGTTGTTTTTCATTTAATCTTATATTCGTCCTTAACAAGAATTTCGAAATATTAAAATATCTATGGAGTAATAAATGACATTATTTTATGTATATTTAGATTATTTATTTTATTTTATTTTAGCGTAATCTTATACAATCTTATATTACTCTTATGATCTTGTGAATTTATACATTTTGCTTATTTATAAAATTATCACAATCATCCATGCATTGACTTTTAGATAGGTAAAGCCTATCACAATGATATCTATATTTTTATCTTAAATCTACAATGATGAGGTCATTCTTGTTGGTGCAAATTTGACCCACCTAAATTCAAACTCAAAAATATTATTTATTGACCTTGTTTATCTTTCATACTCGAGGTCAATAAAAAAAATGTTTAACTCAATTGATATAATGTGCTAGTCTCTAAAGAAGTTTACTACACTTTCTAGACATCAAAATATTACTCAAGAAAGAAATCATCTAATCATTCTAGAGCATTGAAGCATCACTTATAGCTATTAAATTTGTACTCTATGAATTTTCTTATGATCTTGGATCTTGTTCCTATTGAGAGTTTTATTGAAAGATAACATCTTCGCAATATCAACCATACAACCATTTAGCAAAGGAATTTACTAATATTTCTTATAGTGGTTTTTCACTACAGGTACCTAAAACCCAAGTTCAAAACATCAAAAAATAAATAGTAAAACCAGCACTAAAACATCAACAAGTCCTACGCCAAGAAACATGAACAAAAAAAATAGGGGATAACACCCAATCTCGGTGGATTTTTATTGTAGGTAAAAGTGGTTCTTTTGAAAGCGGACAAACATTTTTAGAAAGAGAAAGAAATAATGATTACTGGAATATATTAAATAAACTAACACAATACTCCATCAAAAGAAGAAAGGAAATAATGTCAATCCAACACTGAGACAAGGAGAGACCCTTTGAAGAGATAGCTATATTCCTTTACTTACAAATTTTAGATGGTCCTCCAATGCTTTACTATTGAACTCCATAAGGGTCCCCTCTTACTATATATGGATCCTAGTTCTTTGACTTGGACTTTCCTTAGGATTAGGCATCTTTATTTTGACAATATTATCTTGAAGCATTGATATGTTTGATATTTTGATTTATTCATTGTGGTCATATGTTTGGGGATCACTTTATTTTCATGGAACGAATGTCCAATATGTGAGAGCATAATTTATTCTTAGGGGAGGTTCAACATTTGTTTGATCACTCTATTCATGATGGAGGAGGATCCAATGATAAATGTATTTATTGAGTTATAGTGAGACAGTGGTAGTACATATGATATTTTGTTAAATATTTAGATATATAATCTAATAGTATATTATATCAATTTGTATTGTCTTTTCTCATATTAAACTAACCTGTCACTAAGTATTATTAAGGAAAGTGTTTAAGTGTTAATTTTCTATTATAAATAACTCTTCTCAGAGAGCTAGTTTTGAGGTTCATTTTCTTTCATGTTCTTCTCATAACTATTGTAAAATATGATCTTTCTTTGTTATGAATCTCAAATCCACATACACATAAATCTGAAATTGATGCAATATAAAATGGTCAAGACAAGAATAATCATATTTCATATAGAATAAGAAGTACAACAATTTTCTCCTACATGAGATAATACATTATAATAAGTACATCAATTTGACCAACTTTTCAAAATAACAAAATAATGATACAACTAGACCATCAAGGGTCATCAACTCCTATAAATAAAATAGCAATAGTACGACACTCCTGCCTCCTTAGCTTCGGACTGTGTTCCACCTGTTGTACTCAAGAATAGGAATGAGGTCTAGGTGCTTTTACTGCCCAACCATAGAGTGGTTAGCTCCTCAAAATTTTTTAGCTTCCTCGAGCTCAACATGAAAGGTTGAGCACCTGACCCTACATCGAAGAACCTAGCATAATAGAACTGACAGCTTAGATAGAATCTGGTGCAACAATGTGACTAACTATCATATAAGTCATGACCATGACAATAACAATGATGTATCCACATCATTTTTATTGTATGACAATAACAATGATGTATCCACATCATTGTTATTGTACATGACAATAACAATGATGCATGACAATACTGGGGCTCTTGGAAAAATAAATTTGGGAGAGAAGACTATGGGACAGTGTATTGATGAACTAAAGGAGACTATTGGCAAGGCTGAGGGGATTACATCCTTAAATGACATAATCATTTCAATGGAGAACAAAATAAAAGAGGGGGATGTGGTGAAAGGTGGTAACATAATTAAGAGAATTGATAAAATGGAGAACAAAATTGAGCGGTTGGAGATTCGAGAAGATGGTGGGCAACATCGCTGAGCAGAGTTTTTCCATTCTCAAGGGCTTGACTAAGCATGTCAAGATTCTTTTGGACAAGATGGAGCAGGGCAAAGGGGAGTAGGTGCTCATTGAGGTTAAGGAGGATCACGGACCTAGTAAAAGAACTAGATCAAGCTTCAAAAAGCTAGATCCTATCATAAGAACAAAGATATATAGAGGAAATCAAAGTTTCCTCTACTAATATGCAAATGATGGCTGAATAGGCAGCTGAACTAATGAAGAGTATCTAGCCAGTTCTCTGTTGTCCTACTGTCTTTTTGTTTTCCTTTTCTTCTCTGTCTTTTTGTTGAAGGACTTGTTAGTTTTTTGGTATTTTTTTTGGGTGTTGTTGCATTGTTTCCACTGGAAATTTAATGCTTATATTGTAATCTTGATGTAAAATGTTTTGGGTCCTTTCAATCCCTATTTTTATGTAATCAAAACAATGATGTATCCACACATTGATAGGGTAGGGAGTAATATAACCATAACATCCACTAGTATCAGATGAATGCAACAATCACTTTGGCCAAAGCATTTTCAAGCCAGTTTCCATGGTAGATAGGTTAGAAATAAAATCAAATTTACCTATCCTTCCCTATTATCCCATATTTGGCACCCAATAATAATAACAATAACAATAACAATAACAATACACCCCTTCCTAGGTGTCATATTTTATTAAAAAAAAATATATTCCACATTATTAATTTAGCGAATTATCATATTTAGAACAATAAATCACCACTCCCTTTCTCCATGCCCTATGAATAAAATTTGATTAATAATGTGATCATACATATGATGTCCCATTCATGATTCTTACCATCAAACAAAATTTATAATGATGCCACCATTGACAAATAATTTTAATTTTATTTTATTATTATTATTATTATTATTATTATTATTATTATTATTATTATTATTATTATTATTATTATTATTATTATTATTATTATTATTATTATTATTATTATTATTATTATTATTATTATTATTATTATTATTATTATTATTATTATTATTATTAAATTCACATTTAAATAATATGCTCTTTAGACTACATTAAAGAGGCATATATGTCAATAAAATTAAATTTATACATATATCTTAACTATATATTAGAAAGTAATTAACTTTTAATAATTATAGTAGCTTACTTAAATACATACTTTAGGTGCATAACTAATTAATTAATAAAATAAGAGTGGTTGTATACAAAGAGCTATTTTCTAGATTCCCATTTATAAATTTCATCCATTCTATGTCTATAACCTAATTACCATTAAATACTTTGCTACGATTATTTTCTAAAAAGTTTATGTTATTCCTTAAATACCTCTTATTGCCTGGGAAAAAGTTTGTTGCCCAAAGAAAGCTGGCGGCCTTGGAATAAGGAAAATAAGATTGTTTAACAAAGCTCTTCAAACCAAACACATATGGTGAATCTTCAACAGCAAAGGGGAATGATGTGACATTATTGAAGATAAATACCTCTCAAATAACTCATTAAAAATCTTCTTTGAACAGACAGACTCTCCGAAACGATCTGTTATATGGAATGATCTTCTCAATGCTAAGGATTTGGCAAAATCCAAAGCTAAATGGAAGATAGGAAATGGCTAGTCCATAAAATTCTAGAACGATAATTTTGGCTTTAGATGGGATGCTTGAGAGACTGTGATACTCTCAATACCTGGAGAGAAGTTTGTACCCACACTTACAAATCCCAAGCCAACAACTATAGAATGGATGAAAAATGGGTGGATCTCACCTAGGTTTCTCAGGACCTGGCTCCCTTGATGACAACCCTCAATGTGGTCTCTCTCTCATATGCTTAGGATGAGCTCATTTGGGAAGGGTCTCCTGATGGTAACTTCACTATGGCTTCTACTTATTCCACCCAGCTACTCAAACTTAAGAAGGAAAACCACTTTGGGCTATAGCCTGGGTCCCTAGCCTTATTGCCAAAATGAATGTCTTCTTCTGGCTCCGTCATTGCTCTTTTACTCAATGGGCTTTCACTTGGCCAAGAGGAATCGGTGGATCACCTATTTATTCACTGCTCTTTTGTAAGTAACATCTGGAACCTCCTCCTTTCTACCCTAGACTTGTCCTAGTGCTTTCCCCTATCTTTCCAAGAACTTTTTTCTCAATGGGCTTTCACCATGTTTAATTCAGATTTCCATTTATTCTGTTCCTCGATCTTTCCTCATTTTTGCTGGGGAATTTGGAAAGAGCAGAACAATCAAATTTTTCGCAACTGCTCCTCTCCTCCTAAAATTATTTTTGAAAAGATCCACTTTGCTGTAAAGGAAAACTTCTTTTTCTATGTCCAGGTTCTAATCATTTTGTAGGAAAGGCTCAGGAGAAAAGACAAATTTGCACCTGGAGCTGCCCCCTGGCTGGCTGGTCCAAAGCCAACTTTGATGGAGCTGCCAAAGGGAACCCTAACTAGGCTGGAAGTAGAGGTATTATCAGAAACTACTTTGGGTTTGGCTTAGCAGCTGTTATCTTACCTCTTGGTCCACAAACTAACCACTTTGCTGAAGTAAGTGTAGCCCTCCAAGTCACAAAACTAGCCCATGACATTGGGGTCAAGAAGCTGTGGCTCAAAGCAGACTCCATGAATATCATCAACTACTTAAATCTCAACCACACCCTATCATGGTCTATATCCAGCAAGATCAAAGAAACGCGAACCATCCTTAACTCTTTTAAAGTGGTGAACATCTCCCATGTGTACAGGGAAGCCAATAGTGTCGCTGAATGGTTTAGTATCCTGGCAGTTAAAAAGGAAGCTAAGATTTGGCATCATGGCAAAGATTTTCCTTGTGAACTGAAGGATCTACTTGATAGGGATAGACTCCAAAGTACCGAGGGAATTATAAAAAATAGTAATGAAAAGTAATGGGGATTTTTGGAATGGTCATTCCATAAATGACAAGTACTAGAGGGATAGAAAGGCTAATTACTACGCATCCCCTCAGAATGCTTTCTAGGCTTTCATTCCCAAGAATAGCATTCCAGCTCAAAGGAAAAAAGAAATATTATAACAACTATTGCTAGAAAGTTTGACATCAATAGGTCTCACCCGCACTAGAAAAACACCCATATCCTTGCTAGAGCGATGGTTGGGGAAAGACACAGAAGGGAGCTCGAGAACAAAAATGCAAAGTGGAAGAGACACACCAAGGTTTGGAATGCTCTACAGAAATGGGAAATCACCACCTTCATCGAAAGGCTTCACAACAACAAGAAGGCAGTTACTAATAGCTTCGTGAAAAGATGGAATGAAGGAATTGTGGACATAGAGGGAAAGACCTTTACTGTTACTAAGGAGGTCATTTCCAAGGTTACTGGGATACCCATAGTAGGAATTTTTTTTTACAAGGATTGCAAAATATATGAGAATGTCGTCAATGACTTTGTGAGAGACGAGGATGAGAAGAAAGCTATTGTTAAGATGCAAACCTACTACCAGACTGAGGGGATAAAAATATTGTGGAAGTATGTTCTTAAGGCCCTAATCTCTTATGTCACTCTCAACACAAGGTTTGACAGAATTAGGACCTTTAACTTTGTCCTGCTGAACCACTTCAGGCATGGATTGAAGGTATCCATCCCATTCTATCTTTATTCCTCTATCAATGAAAACATTAATGGTTTTAGGGAGAAGAGCATTGCTAACCCTGCTTTGCATGAGGGCAGGTTATTGTTAATCTATGAATACTTTAAACCCCAAATTCAAGAAAAGGAGATTGCCGAAAAAAATGAAAAAAGTGAAGCTTCTGGGTCGGATTACATACCCTTCGAAGGAAACAGTGAGGGAAAGCACTGTGAGGATAACATGGAAGAAGAGATCAAAACACTGAAACATGGGTCTTCCTCAAAGAAGAGGTTCTCAAGCTCGGTTAAAAAAGAAAAATCCCCCAAAAAGAAGGCCAAAAAGGAAATACCCTTAGATGAGGATTATAATGACAATGATGAAGATATGAACATAGATGATGAGGAGGGAAACTCTGAGGGGGAGACTAGTAAGAAGATGGAATGGGCCAAAGGGGCAAAATTTAATACCAAGGGGGAAAACTTGGGTCGTCTCTCGATTGACCTTACCATCAATGAAGACAACTCTCCCCCTCCCCCTTTAGGTGCCAAAGATAATTATCAGGATCCTAAAATAGAGGAGCCCAACGAATACCAGGGTAACCCTTCTATCCATTCCCCCAATTTGAAAGAGAACTCAGGAGAAAAAAAAACCAATCTGGGGAGTATCAAAGTCAAGACTCGGGAAAAGGGAAAAAAGTGTTGAGGAAATTCAATATGAACACAGTGCGAATGGGGATCATCAAAGAAGCTGTGAACCCCAAAATCACCAAGGACATTGATGGCAGAATTCAAAAGGAGGATTTGATTGACCCCGCACTAGTTGTCCTCAGTGACAAGGCCAAGGAGATGGAGATGAACTTCCTAAACAATGCAAAGAATAGTATGCTGGACCAGTTTAGGTCCTTCAAGTGGCTATTCTTTGAACATGATGATCTCAAGGACAAAGTCCAGAGCATGGTTGATAAGGATCACAGAGCCACTGAGCATAAGCATAGCCTAGATTCTAGGATCGACCATTTGGAAAGAAGCATGAAAAGCCTAGAAGATACCCTAAAAGACATAGAAGAACAAAACTTTAATATTCTCAAATCCTCCAATGAGCATATGAAAATGCTTATAGACAAAATGGAAGAGAAGATGGACAACAAGGATGAGCAGAGGACCACCGAGGATAACAAGGAGAAGCCCAATGAAGGACCAGGTAAGAGAACCAGACCCAGAACAAATAAAAATTTGGCTGAAGAAGGATCCCACGATATCCAGAAGATTAAAGACGCACAAGAGAAGATGGTGATTCTCGAAAGTAATGATGTTTCAATGCTCAGGAACCTTGCCTGATCATGATCCCTGGTTCCTTTTTTCTACACCTTTCTTTTTGCTCTGCTTAGACTTTTTCTTTAATGTGGATGCTTCTATTTCAGCTAACATGTGGCCTATTTTTTGGTTTCTCTGCTTTAGCTACATTCTCAACTTTTAATTGATACTTTTATATTTTGTTGTGGGTTTCAAGAACCATGTAAAGCTTATTTTACTTAATCAAAAACATCAATATGAACCTAAATTAATTTAGTTGTAATATTCTAAAAATATCTCATAATTTAATAATCTATCGTTTCATTCTACTAAATGTATTAGATTATTTGAAAAGAGTATAGCAGTTTATTGTGACAACAAATATAATTATGTAAATTGAAATATTAATAATATTATGTAAATTAAATATAAAAATAAAACTATAGACTATACATGATCACAAATATAATTATTTTTTATTATATATTTTTCAATATAAATATTATAATATTATATATAATTTAATTATATTTTAAACAATACATTTAAAGAATGTATGAAGATACATTTTATTATCTTGTCTATATATTATAATTTCTTTCCAACCTCTTCTCAAAATTCCTTCTCGAGGCTTAAGACTTTTCTAGTTTTCTTGACTTGTATTGTTAATGTAATGTACTTTTCACAAGGACAAATAGAGTAACTTTAGCAACCACAACCTTGCAGACTTGAGGAAAATTCAAATAAATTCATCTATTAGTAAATAGAAAATACCCTTATGCTTTTTCTTCAATTAGTTGTTACAACCTTTCTCTTTACTACCTGTATGTACATGCGTGCATCTTAGAAATACACCAATTTTTTCATCTTTAAAGAGACAAAATGCAAAGTAGTATATAATAATTATCATTTTTAATAAATATTCACATTCCATTTTTTTTTCAATTTTGATTCCCTCTTAACCTGGTATACAATTGGCTCCATAATAGGAATAGACAACTATTTCTTAGAATCTAGGTTAAATTTAATAATGGCTGAATTCTCAAATATTTGTGGATAATGTATAGACTCCTTATGCTAACATAGAATAAAGTCTATGTATCTTCAACATTTTCACCTCAATATTTGATAGAAGGGGAGTACCCATATAGTGTTATTGGTTTCCTAATCCATCATCTAATTGTAACCTTGATAATGGTTCTAGACTAATGTATGAATGAGACACCAAAATGGCCATTAATTGGAACCTAGTGATTTTAACTAGTTTTTGTACATATGTTGAAGATTGACTACTATATAACTAGTTATCTGCTAGCGCATAGAGTATAGGCTCTTATATAACATGGAAAACATATTTATTCCTATTAAGGAGTATTAGAAGATGAGATATAGGATGTCATTATAGTTGAGTGTCAAGACATCTTGTGATGGAGAAGAATTTGTGATTTTCTATGTATTTTAACACATTATATTATTTCATGATTTTGTTGTTATGTTTCACCTTGCACAGATTATTTCATTAAAAACTCAAGATATCAAAAATATGATATATATATATATGCATCTTTGTTGATTATTGATAAAATTTTGAAGTCTACTTCAATAGATTTAGCATCATATGTATATATTCCTATGATTAGATAAGGTCGTGATAATGTTTAAATGTTAATATATTCTTGATGATGGCTAATCTAATCTAATTTACAAATGAGTCCCTTGAAAGAACAATACAAAGAAATTCATTTTAATTATGAAAATTGGGTTATCGTTCTTGCAGATGGCCTATACAACTGGAGTGTTTTGGAATGAGGAGGCTGGCTACCAAAGTGTTCGGGCTATCAGTCTTGCAGAGGGGCTTTTGCAAATGGCCTGAATAGTTGGCATGGTTGCATGTTTTCTTTCACATGCAAGTGAGGCATGTGCAGTATTCTGCAGCCTCCAGTCATTTTGATTTCACAAATGACTTATTAAAAGTTGTTTTGTGGTGTTATTTTAGTGGAGGTGTGTATCACTTCAACAAAGGTAACTTAGGCATTCTAATTATACCCTTAGCCCTTCTTGAAGGTCTTATCTAATTTAAGAAAACAATTTTGGATACTTATATTACAGGTTTGGTGAATCATATATTAGTTGTTAGGAATGGGAACACTGAGAGGGGCGGGGGGGGTGAATCAGTGTTCACTGTATTTAATCTTTTTACTTTACTCTTGAAACTTAATTTGAATGCTTAAGTACTAAAATGAACATCAACATAAACAAGATACATAAACACAATACATAACACCAATATGGTTACGAGGAAACCCAAATAAGTAAAAAATTTGGTGAGAATTGACACCCACTAAGAACTGCACTAGTGTCTTATGATCCTTGTTAAAAGATCTGCAACCCTGTTAGGAGTTGTTCTTTACATTATTTTAGTATGTGACCTTGTCAAGGGTCGGACCCTATTAGGATTCTTTTACAATAACCCTGTTAGGGGTGGGGACACACTGTCCTAGAACTCACTACTCAAGTGGTGAAGGCTACAACCTTCTGATCTCAAATACACACTATATCTACTGGATGAACTAGTGTTGTGACACTTCTTGTCTGATCAGTTCCTTTGATGTGTTGATGCTTTGACCTCTTGCAAAGCTCTAATACATTCTTACTACTCTTCTCATACTTCTACTCTGCTTATCTTATTTCTATTTCCACTTCCATACTTTATTACAAAGGTGCATCTAATATTTATATGCGCTACCAAAATAGCTAACTAGGTCGGCCTATAACTGATTACATACAACACTTCCAAGTGAATTGGCTCAAGCGTGTTTACAAACAAACATAATTACATGTCTACAACTTAATTACAATAAGTGCACAGCCTTTACAAAACTATAATATCATCGCTAGTCAAATTACCAATAGTTGGTTGCATACTCTATTATGTTCTTGCATTCACTATCTGTGCTACCTCAACTGTCTGTATCTTCACCATACTGTATCTTCTGATCATACGCTCTTAGACCAAGCATGAATACACTCTTACCAAATTATCTTCTAGGGTGCATATCATAACTCTATCGTACGCACATGCGCTAATGCTATGATCTACTGGTGCTCCAGTAACTGTCCAATCTTTTGTGCTTAGCCAAATTCTGATCTTCTGATAATGTGCGTTGACTCCAAATCACTATATGACTTTGTTACCATAATGAAAACTCTATATTTAGTCATCTACAAAAGTATAGTCAACTTGTCAACATTAGTTTCGTCAGATGTAGAGCAGTTAATCCAACAAAAGGACCAACGTGGCAAGACAGCTCTTTATATAGCTGTTGAAAGACACTACGTTGATACTCGAATTTAAGCTCTTTCCATTATACTCTTTTAGGTTTGTGTAGGTTTTTAACCTGATCTTTGTATCAATGAAGCCAAATTAATCGAAGAATTTTGAAGGGTGATAGATGTTTAAAATCATCAAGGAAACAAGTAGCATTCGAGAAATTTTTAAGCATAACTATCTTAAATGCATCGTTTAATTTTTATATACTGATTTTAGTGTGCATTTTGTAGATGGTTAATTTGTTGTTGTGTATACGCGGTATAATTTTGTTTTCCCTTAACAGAGAAGGCTTAACATCCCTTGACATTACCAGGGAAAACACAGAGTACCACGAACCTAACAAGATAATAGCAGTGCTCTCTAGTTATCGTCCAAAATGCAAGCCTTTCGTGTACAGCGCTCCAAAGTTGAGCGCACAAAAGTACGAGAATTCCATTAACATGGTGAACAAAATATATGATGACAGGCGCAACACAGAATTAGTGGTGGCAGTTCTGTTAGCCACAATGTCATTTATGGCGGCATTCACTGTTCCGGGCAGTTTTTGGTTGCTCTATAAATGATGCAGAAGAAATGCTACCTCGTTGAACCACAGTGATCAGATGGAATTCCGGATTGCCAGGTACGCAGAAGATGGGTTTGTTAAAACAACTTTAAAAATCTCCAATCAAATGCAATTCGGAGGTGTAGCTGTGGCTACGGAATGCACAAAATTGATTGTTGAAAAGGCTTAAGAAACTTCTCAGCAAATGCAATTGGTAGGCGTAGGCTCTTCTCCCTCGCACGGCTGTTGTAACGGGTCTCTTCTCCCTCCCATGGCTGTTGTTACATTTAAGTCGTGACTGTTAATTGCTTTAGAATTTTTCATTTTGTTTATTTTAATTTTGAGTACTGAACGCGTGGCAGGTGAAATATACAAGGACACTTACCAAGATTTCTATGAAACACATGGCTTCTTGTTCTGGTCCACAGAAAATCCGACGTGGCAAAACATTCTGAAAACATTTTGACAGGATTGCAAACTTCATAAATTGCAGAACTCACCTGGGTCTATGGCGAGTTAAAAAATATGTGGTTCTCCGTTAAACAGTATGAGGAAACAATACATGTGGTCGTAGCGGCCAACTGTCCTATGTTTACATAAACAGACCTTTGTTGATGCCACATGTCCTATTTTTTTTTATCGAATCACAAACGACGAAATAAATGAATGGGATGATTTCAATTGTCTTGCACTCGTACGGAGTAAGAGAAATCCATCGATTGGGCTAACCCAGACGGATGCCTTTCATATAAAGAACCCCTTCAGAGTAATAAATAAATAAATAAATAAAAGTCAATAAGAAGGCTAAACATGACCACTGTACAGTGAAAGTTAATTTCGAACTAAGAAATACAGCTGACAACCCAAAATTAACTATGGACAATGTAAGCGGACCAGACAAGGAGTTGTACTGGAATGGGAGTATAGGTGCCCAATTTATTTTTTGAGTTGAGAAATAAGTAACAGAACCCTGAGTAAGGAAGGATATTGCCGAACGTCCGATAATGAGGGGCACTGGTTAGAGAGGTATGCTAAATTATCCTCATCCATAAATTCGCAGTTCTGACAAGATAAAAGGATATATCGATCTATTCCGCTTGTGCGGTGTCCAAAAACAAACTAATGGCAGTACCTAAGTTCTCCCGGATGCCCCGATTTCATTCTGCTAAAACAGATAGCCATAATTTTTTTTTCCTAGAAGTGGTACTACAAGGGAAGTACATGAAAATAAGCATCTATTACTGGTATAATAAGGAACAACAACACTCCATCAAAGATAAATAATAATCCACACAAAAAAAGTCCTTGCAGAAAATAACTACCTCACAAATGCATCAGAAATTCTAGAGTACTAAGATGAGAACAAACTTTTTGAGAAAAGAAAAACAAGCTGAGTAATTTCTACCAAATATAAAATTCCATACGGTATTTCTCCAATTCTAACTTAATTTTAGATCCAAATTTTGAACATGGTGGAAAAAAAGGAACCTGGAGTAAAATATGTTCCTAAGAAACTTGATCTTTACTCAGCCCTCCCACAATTGCTCTGTTAGTTCTCGTTCTGTCCTTCCAAAAAATTTCCCTCTTTCTAATATTTTTTTCTTTTTTGCCCCTCTGGAATGAATCCTCCTTTCCTTTTTAACATCAAACTCTAATGCCCATATTAAGTTCTTTACCTTCTATTCATAACTGCTTAAGGGGATTTTTTTAATTTTTTACTTTTAATAGCTATGGGTTGAATCTAATAGGCATGAGCTTTAAATGGGTATGGGATTTTTGTTTTCTCTTTCTTTTTTCTTTCTTTCTTCTTCCCTCTTCTTTTTTTTTTTTGACTTCCGTGCCCAGCATAAATGTGATAGCTAACTATTATTTTTACTTAATAAATGAAGATTGAATAGATATTGTAGGTAAAAATCAAATTATATATATATATATATATATATAAATATATATATATATATATATATATATATAATATATATATAATATATATATATATATATATTAATTATTAAATTCTGTTATATATTTTATCAGTCTTTAATAAGAGTTAAATTTTCTTATTATTATTTTTATTATATATTCTTATTTTAGTAAACTTAAAAAATGGTAATCCAATTATAAAAATTACTAATAAAATAAACTCTTTGATAATAAAGCGTTCTCAGCATTTATTACAAATGAAAATAGAAGTATATTTGTTCAAATAAATTGTATAATTACCTTGTATATAAAATACTTCACAACTATATCCAAATATTATAATACACACGAGCGCACACACATCTTTGAATATGAAAAATTTGGAAATGAGATGAGCATAAGAATTTATCTAAGTGTGTGTGTCAGATTCTATCATTCCTACTGCTGCCAAAGTGCTAACCTCTTCTCCTTGGGCATCATTCTCACCTTCAAAACCTATCCAGAACTTCCAACACTCAAATTTTTATTTTTATCATATGAGTTAGTACCAAAATCCATAATTAATAATTAAACATCATTAACCTATTTCATTTAGTGATCAAAGATTCATAATACATTTAATTATAATGTGTAAGAACATAATAATGATAATAATAAAAAAAATAACATTCATAAAACATTATAATCAAACATCTAACCATCCATAAACATATTAATAAAATATATAACATCATTCAAAGTCTTTTTCTAGCTCAAACATAGATAACAAAAGTCAATATTAAAGTATAAACATCTCAGAAAACTAGGCCACTAAAAATCAAGATGTAACATTCTTCAAGACATTAAGTTTCCACAATCCATAATAATGTAGCTATTTGAAGGCCTCTAGATTAACTCTGTCAATTTTTTGAATCAATATTTTGGATCATACTTCATTATCCATCATTGGGATATTGAACTACAAAAGAGAGATAGATCATGTAGTATGATCCAAAACGTTGATTCAAAAAAAAAAAAAATAATAATCTACAAGCCTTCAAATAACCTGATGTTCTCTCCTTTATTTATTTATTTATTTATTTATTTAGAGAGAGAGAGAGAGAGAGAGAGAGAGAGAGAGAGTATTTGGGGGAACATAAAGAGAGTGAGATACCGAGGATGAGAGAATACTAACAGGAGCATGTTGATTTCTAAAATCTGACTAAGCCTAAAAATTTATATGATCATCAAAAACCTAGAATCTACATTATAACTTCTGAAGATCTTAAACCACTCTCAAACATGGTGACAATATATACATGAAATACAAATTTTAAAGTATAAGAAAGTAGAAACACATATTGAAATTTGACTTATACTTAAATGTCATATTTCATGTACATATTCATGTTAGGAGATTAGTTGTGGGTTCATAATGTAAAATAGCATAATTTACTTTTAGTGCATGCCATATGTAGAGAATTTTTTACATATGTCGTGCACCATATATGGTGTACACATTATTAACTATTTTAGGAAACACCAAGCCAAATGCTTTGATTTTCCTTAGGCATCCAACCCAAAGGCTTAGATGATTCAAACAAGCCTATATCATTATCTCCTTGTGCTTATGCATCTTGGTGACACCCTATCATAATTATTGGTTGGAAGGACATGGGGCCTTATCGCACCCTTGTCCAACCTATGATGGACATGAGTCAATCATCCAAAAATTCATAGCCTAACCTTTAAAAAATTTAGTAGACTTTGTGACATTGTGTCTCCCTCCTTTTTCTTGACTCTAAAGGTCCCAAACATGACACATGATGATTTCTCGCTAAAGGAAAAACATTCTATGATATCATCATTCCTCCTTGTTCCTTTGCACTTTATTCATTATCAAAAGGTATAAGTGTATCTCGCACGCACATAGGCTAAATGTAAGCCTTTTCCTTCTAATCATGTTGTGTGTACTCTAATGTTTCATTTGACTATTTATGGTTTGGCACAATAGCATAAACTAATATAGTAGTTAATCTTGACTACTAAGAGGTTGCAACTTATCTATTATTGTAACTTTTACAATTTCTTGGCAACTTTGTTGCCTTTGTTGATGATTTCCACTACCATTTGTTTGTTTGTGCCTTGATATCTTCTTTTAATAGCTAATAGTTAGGCAGGACTTCATATCCTAACCAATTGGTTCACTATGGTGGATGGACCCTTGCACCTTAAAATATTTTTTCACTTCTAATAGGTGGGAAAAGACTAACACATTGATTTTATTTCTCTTTGTAGTAGTAATCTTTTGGAAAAATGGTCAGCACTCCCCTCGAGATTTGTGACATGGCTTAACAACTACCTATGTCTTCTATAAGTCTAGTGGTTGTATCGAGCATTAACAGGTTGATCTTTTGGTGCAATGACAACCATTATTTGTAAGAATTGGTATCAAATCCAAGTTCCTCAGAGAGAAAGTTTAACAGCTTGAGGTTGATCAGATGGCATTATTTAGAAAAGACAGTCCTAAGTTTGATGGAGAGAACTATCTTGATTGGAAGAATAAGATGGTGACACATTTGTAGTGCATTGCTTTTGAAGTGACTATAAAAGAAGTTAAGATCCCTTCTCTAGAAGATCTTGCAAAGGATGATGCTACTAGTAAGAAAAAAGATTTGTTCCATCAGAATTCAATAGCCAAAGAAGCCCTCATCAGCGCCTTATCTGATAAGTGAGTTTTCAGATATAAAGAAAGTAGACACGGTGTAGTACCCCCCCGCCCCTAGTCTGATTTTATAAATGTTATGATTATTTTTAGGATGATTATATATATGTTAGGAGATCATTGATGCTTATGATTTTATTGACCCCATACTTGCATGTGTATGTTTGATGTGTTTCTTTTATATTTCTATTTGATGTGCCTAATGTGGTTGAAGGATGAAATCGTAGTTACTTGCTTGCGAGATCCACACGACTGGCCGATCCCCGCCGTTGTCTATTATATAGTTATATGTATGTACATACGGGTTTTGTATGCAGGTTTGCAGGTATCAAGCATCGACTTCCCTGAATTGTGAGGATGAGCTTTCCCTATCACAATATCTCAAATGGTAAGAGAAGGGAGATAACAAAGTTCCAAATCCTAACCTAAGCCATATTATTGTCCTAAAATAGTGGACAAGATTATGTTATTCCTACCCTTTTTAAACTCGTCTAGTTGATGTGAGTTTATAGCCCTATTCTTGCATATGAATGTGGGTCCTTAGGTCCTTGTGATGCTTCTTGATTTTTGGTGCTTGGTGTGTTTTTTATTATTAGATTATTTAATTTGATTAAAAAAGTGCAATTTTTAATAAATGGAATATTTGCTATTTTTAGCTTTGAGAGATTATTTAATTAATTAGAAATTAATTAAATGCAATTGTTAAGTTAGTTTAGTTTATTATGTGGTTGAAATATTTAATTAATGAGAATTAATTAAATATCTTCACCTTAGAAATATTTAATCATAAATTTAACCTATGTTCAATCGAAATGTATTTATTAATTTAAGATTAATTGAGCATGTGGGAATTATTTTAGGGGTAAATGTTTTATTTTGTTTTAATTGAATGCATTAAAGTTGCACAATCAGTAATTGTTTAAATTAAATTAAAGGCATTAGTTAATTTTAGGTTAAAGTGTTTTCACCAAAAGCAAAGTGAAAATAGACTTGAGTTCAACTGAAATTGAATTGCAAATCAAAGTTTACATTGATGCAAGCTTTTGGAGAGTGGAGTTTTCAAACCCTAACAGGTGGAATGAGAATTCCTACATGTTGGGAATTTGGTCATAATTTTGGGAGACAAGTTTTGGAGAAAAATAGCAGGCTTGTTAAAAGATTTTGTTAGAGAATTCAATTTTGGAAGGTTTGGAGGTTTTGACATTTTGGCTTCAGATCTGGTCTTTGTTCAAAAGTTTTCTTTGGTGTTTGAGGTAGGATCTGAATTTTCTTATGTTTACGTTTCATGTATTTCAAAATAGAAATGTCTTCTTCATGCCTGGATCTCTCTCTCTCTCTCTCTCTCTCTCTCTCTCCCTCCTCTCCTCTCTCTCTCTCTCTCTCTGTATTCTGGAGTTGGAATTATGGAAAAGCCTGGTTGCATGCATTCATTTCTTTTGAATTTTAGAATAAATTCCATTAGGGTTTGGAAGGGGTGTGAATCTGGTTAAATCATGTTCATTAGGTTTTCTTCTTCGTTAATTGGCTGCTATTTGTTGAAATTGATTGTTTTGGGTTTCTGTAAATAAAATAAACTAAACTAAAAGTATCATTAAATAAATATTATATAATTGTATATTAATATAGAAAATTTGTTAATGATTAAAGTGTCATTATATTTATTTGATTTTCATCTTTAGGGAAATGAGCTTACTTAATTAGTTCAATAATTTCTATATATGAGATTATGTTTTGGTTGCGTGTATTAAAATTTATAATTAGTTTTTGTTTTACAATAGGATAGATGTTTCTCTTATATGTTGATTCTTGATTGATCAATTATTGGAGATTGATGTCCATGTACTGAAATTGGTGTTTTCTCTTGTTCTGTGGTGATTATGGTTTTTCATATTTTTGTCATTGTTGGTTCTAATTATCAAGATTTATGAGTTGTGTTAACTTGGAGTTATACTTGATCTTGTGAAACCCTAGGGTAGGGTATCTGAGTGTATAGTAGCAAGTGGCTTGTAATTGGTGTCGGAGCCCAAAAGTGGCTGCCAGGATATCCTATTACAAGTAGCTTAATAAGTGATAATTAATGACATTGAGAGTTTAAAATGAACCTAATAAGATATTATGTGCCTCAGCCATGCCTAAGTTCCTGATTGAGTTTTGACTAGGATGGGAGTGAGAAGATACTTGCCACCTATGTGGACTAGATATGGCATAATTAGTAACCTTATCTATAGAAGGGGTTACTGATACCACATAGAGTCACTAGGGCACCGAGGTCTGAAGAGACTACCAGGATAACCTTAGGGTTGGCTATGTGATGACACTTCCTTTATGCATCTTAGGTAAACCTATGTGTGTTGGTTGCCTCTGGTTACCTTATTGTCCTTTTGTACCTTTTGAGTTAGAAGCTTTCAAGATCCCTTCTTGGCTTGATCTATTTGATGATTATTATCCGAGTGGGGTTGTTGTTATCTCCTTGGCATGGTGGGAGTGGACCATTTAAGTTCAAGAGGTCAGGTGGTAGTGATTATTTTACCATTTGAGATTCTAACGTTCATGTACCAATGTTGGATGATCCCTGTCGTAGTTGATTCTTCTTGTTCTTCTTTGTTGGAGTTGTACTCTTCTTCTTCTTCTTCTTCCTTGTGATCTTTGTATCTTTGTATCAGTTCTTCAGAGATATCATGTGCACTTCTTTTTGGTCATTGTATTACATACCCTGCAACATGTGTAGTGGATATGCTGGCACAAATCTTGCCTTCCCAAAGTTGGCATTTTTCTTTGGGCAGCTCTGCAAGATAGAATTCTTACAGTGGATAGACTTAATAAACTGGGTTTTGAAGGGCCATCTAGGTGCCCCCCTATCTGAGAATCATTCTGAGGATGTTAATCACATTCTCCTTAATTTCCCTTATACTTAGAACTGTTGGAATTGGCTCCATCAAAGCCTAGGCTGGAAGTCAACTCTTCAATCTAATTTAGTCAGCCACCTCAAAGCTTGGCCTTCTCTCTTTAAAGACAATTTATATAAGGATATATGGTTCATCTCTCCATCTATAGTAGCATGGGAAATCTGGAAAGAAAGAAATAGAAGGATCTTCATAGATCATAAATTATCATGGAATACAATCACCAACTAGATAGAAGCTTCAATAGTAGAAATCATTAACAGTAAGCTCAGAGTCAAATTGAGTTATGAGGAGTCCTTTAAAAGCTGGGATAACAAAATTAGAAGCAAGTGGCCTAAATTAGATATTCCCCCCCCCTTTATGGCAAAGGGGGATCCAAAAGGAAGAGTGATATAGCCTCCTGCAAGTGGATCCCTCTGAAAGAAGGATGTAATAAACTCAACTTTGATGGGGCATCTAGAGGGAACCATAGAGTTGTTGGCATTGGGGGGATAATTCGAAATGGGAAGTCGGAAGTTATTGCTAAGCTTCTCAAGGCCTATCAATCCCACCACTAACAACATGGCTGAATGCATAGCGGCACTAGAGGGTTTAAAGCTATGTAAGAATCTTAACATCTCCAAATTAATAATTGAAGGTGATTCTCAAATTATAGTAAATTCCATTCGTACCAAAAAAAACACCCAATTGGATCTTAAACTCTAAAATAGAGGAGATTAATCTAGTGATGGAAAGCTTCACCAAACATGAAATTAGGCATACATACAAAGAAGGTAATACCAAGGTAGATATGTTAGCTAATCTTGGAGCTGATGGAGTCATAACCTAGATTTATCATGCTGAGACGACATGGAAGAATAAATATATATTAGGTAATGGACAAGATTAGGCATATGTGATCTAATTTTAATAAGGATTTTCAATTAAAATACCAACTGACCATTAGAAATGCAGTGGCTTAGAGTTGGTGCATATAAAATTAATCAACATTTATTCCTAAACAAGTTTGGTCACATTAGGAACTTTTCTAGGATAAATTCAACAAATATTTACTATTCAGCTCTCCCCATTCCTAGTGCATTCTATGTGAAAGACTAGTGGTTAATATTGTATATAATTTATTAATAGAATAACGGCCACTTGGTTATCTTAGTATCAGCCTACTAATCCCCTCCCTTTCTCTCAGCCACCCTTCTTGAGGAAAGCATGATGTTTAGGCAGGGTTAGTTTATGGTTCTTCTCGCTTTAGTGTTTAAGATCTCTTTTCAACCATCCTAGCTAGACTCATCGCATGATCACAAGAGCTCAAAAGACTTCATGTACTCATGTGACTGGCTTTTAAAATTTCCATCCTTCCCATGTAGGACACCTAGTTCACAAGATTTTCCAACTCAGTCCAACATACGATAGCACCATAGGAAATGCCCTCAAAATCCAACGGTGGTCATATGATCGCATGGGATCGAAAGATTCACATGCGAACATGCGACCACCGTAGATCTTGCATCTACGGGGCCCATGCTACATCACTGAATCCTATTTTACTTGACCGTTAGAGGCTTTTCGCATGGTCACATGCAGTTAGGAAGCCACATGCGATCATGCGACCAACATGCAATTGCAAGCTTTTTCATTACCTTGCCTCAAGACTATTGACCGACAATTAACCCTCGTAACCATAGACGGTTTGTCACATGGGTGCATGGGATCAAAAGATCCCATGCTATCATGTGGCAAGCTTGAAACTATTACACTAATTGCCTACCTTGAACCTCATCGCGACCGCTTATGGCTTTTCGCATGGTCACATGGGATCGGAAGATCCACATGCGATCATGTGACCAGACGAAAGTTGCTACCCCGTTGACTACTTGGAGCTAACCGCCAAATGTTTGGGCCCACAAGACCTATTTTTAACCTTAACTCGACCTTCACCTTGGGTCCACCACTGATCTTTGTTGATACTGCATCAATGGTTGTTGTATGATCTCATGGGGTCGAAAGATCCCATGAGATCATGAGACAGCCGTCAGATCTTCACTGCGCTGGCACAACTTTGAAAAGCTGGGACCCACCTAGTCAGAGTTGCGCACATGGAAAATGCTGACACCAGAGTAGAATAACTACGAAGAATTAAAGGTTGAAAACATCCTGGGCTTTAGGACCATAAGTCATAAACACAGAGGGTTTTTGACACTTAGCATGAAGATCATAAACAATAAAGCCTTTCACAGACCAACAGGCAGAAAACACAGAGGACTTTCAGATGAAGGTTGAAAACACAAAGTGTTTTCGACACTGAACACTTTTTTGGAACCCTGAAACCTGAGTATCTCTTGCAACATTAAAACTTGAATATCTCTGAAGGCTTTGCGATTCAGTGCATGTGATCTGAATTGGGGCTTGACAATACATCAAAGAACATAGGGTTTAGATTGCAAGCCATGAAACTTTGAGGATCTTCTTCGCAAAATGAAAACTAGTTGCAGCAAGGTGGGATTAAAATAGAGACCTTGGAAACTTGGCCAAGTTTGCAGAATAGGAAATTTTGGGCATTAGTCCCCCCCATCTTTTTAATCCTTCTAGCTCAGATAGCAGCTTTTAGTATTTGCCCTCCTCCTTCAGATTTGTCTTGGCTTTTTGGATTTATCACAGGCCTTGTAAATCTTAAACATCGGTAAATATCTTTAGCATATGCATATCTTTAATATAGAGGTAGATATGTTAGCTAATCTTGGAGCTGATGGAGTCATAAACTAGATTTATCATGCTGAGATGACATGGAAGAATAAATATATATTAGGCAATGGACAAGATTAGGCATATGTGATTTAATTTTAATAAGGATTTTCAATTAAAATACCAACTGACCGTTAGAAATGCAATGGCTTAGAGTTGGTGCATATAAAATTAATCAACATTTATTCCTAAATAGGTTTGGTCAGATTAGGAACTTTTCTAGGAAAAATTCAACAAATATTTACTATTTAGCTCTCCCCATTCCTAGTGCATTCTATGTGAAAGACTAGTGGTTAATATTGTATATAATTTATTAATAGAATACCAGCCACTAGGTTATCTTTTTACCAGCCTACTAATCCCCTCCCTTTCTTTCAACCACCCCTCTTGAGGAAAGCATGATGTTTAGGTA